>JAUKPP010137637.1:0-25229 GCA_032273245.1 Phyllaplysia taylori
GACATTTGTATCATTTACAAGTGTGTATGTGCATGCTTGTTTCGACATTTGTATCATTTACAAGTGTGTATGTGCATGCTTGTTTCGACATTTGTATCATTTACAAGTGTGTATGTGCATGCTTGTTTGGACATTTGTATCATTTACAAGTGTGTATGTGCATGCTTGTTTCGACATTTGTATCATTTACAAGTGTGTATGTGCATGCTTGTTTCGACATTTGTATCATTTACAAGTGTGTATGTGCATGCTTTTTTGGACATTTGTATCATTTACAACTGTGTATGTGCATGCTTGTTTGAACATTTGTATCATTTAAAGTGTTACGTCTGTTTGAGCCACTTTTGACATGTTTTAGACCCTCCACGTAGCAAGCCAACAACGTAAATCATTTCTTGAGAGATAATAAGGAAGATGTGGTCAACAAATTCAAAAGCTTGCACTTTGATCTTTCTTTAGCCCTTTGCTTTTTTAAATGACATCATTTTTGCAAGCTTCCGTTTTCAAACTTGCAGAATAAAAAAATTCGAGGTAAAATCATGTACATATTGATTTATGTTTTCTATCAGTTAAAAATAATATTCAATTATGAGACTACAGGATGGCCTTCATATTTCAATAAATCTTCTACTGCTTGACAAAAAACACCTGTGGGTGTGTGTTTGTTTGGTTAGGGTTTTACGCCTCCATAAGGTCATTTCGGCGCTTAGAACCATTTAGGGTTTTACGCCTCCACCGACTCTAAAAGGTCATTTCCGCGCCTAGAACCATTCCTAACTATTTGGGTAGGAACTAATTTTGAATTTTGCCCCTGCGACATGTATGTGTGTGACGTACATCCGCCAAACTCACCAGATTACAGATAGGTCTGTGATTGCTGACTTTGATAGAAGTGAGGCCGGCCAGGACTGTCAGTGGCTGTCTGTACAAGTCGTTGTTGAGGCCCAGTGTGGCGATATAGCGGGACAAGTACTGCAGCACTGAGCTGAACACCTGGACGGTGAAGGACGTGGAGAAAGAGACAGACATGGGGTTAGTGATGCTAGCTTTGTCAATGTAAGTGATAAGAAGAAAAGTAAGAACAATGAGCTATAACTTTTTGTGAGTCGCATATATAAAGACCACCCTCTAAACTGCAGGCACTGTGAAGCCCATGAAGAAACATTACAAGATGAATGCATGCATCTCGCTGACATCAGTACGGCATTGCTTCCACCAACCCCAACCATTGAAAACTGTTTATTCGCTTCAATGGCCCACCTGAAGAACACAGACAGATATCACCATTGGCTGCTGAAAAAGGATGAATCATTCATGAATAATGTCCAGCAGTCGGGGATCAGCAAAGTAAAGTAAGTAGTACTGATAGAATATCCAGTCATCAACAACAACATTATAACCCGTGCCATGCCTATGTCTGTGAGTCTTTGCATGACCCTTTCTTGTCCAATACATGTGTGCATGTTTGTACCAACATGAATACCCCTACCATAGCCTACCCAGTGCATGTGTTCACTTTAAAAATAATAATAATAAATAGTATTTATATAGCACATTTCCATACTGTACAATGCTCAATGCACTTCACAAGTATAATGGTACATTCAGTGTATTATAATTATCACGAACACATGTTAAAACAGATTTACAAATAGTGGCATTCATACGTAAAAACTTGTGAAGACATAAAAACTATTACTATGTGTTTCTGCATAATCTTCCTTAGTGTGTTTGTGTGCGAATGTACGAGTCCCTGTATGTCGCTATCATGTCCATGTGTGTGCACACGCCTAAGTAGGTGTGTGTCTGCATGAGCTTTTTTGTGTGTGTGTGTGTGTGTGTGTGAGTGCCGGTGGGTGTGTTTGTGAACTCACATTTCCCTGTATGTCCCTACCTTGTCTAGCGTGTTTATTTGTTTGTTTGGTTGGTTACGGTTCTAGGGCTCCATCTGCTCTGTAAGTTCATTTCAGCGCCCAGTCCAGTGTGTGTGTGTGTGAGCACAAGTGTGTAAGAGTGTATCCCTGCATGATCTCCCTTGTTCTGCATGTGAGTGAATGTGTGTGTCTCCACATGTTCATACCTTGTCCAGTGTGTGTGTGTCTGTATGGACAACCTCCACCAGGCGTGGCAGGAAATCTTCAGGAAGGTTGTTGGACAGCAGAAACGGAACCAGAGCAGAGTAACCAGACTGTGATCTGAGGACGAACAGCAATAATTTATACTAACAATCAGACCTGTGCATGGCCGCACACAAAATTGTCTGAAAAGTTTACTTGGATATGCAGCCCAAAAGTTTAACTTCAAATGTTAGAGTCTGTTGGAACTTCCAATCGCGATAAAATTGTCTGGCTTTTAACAGATCTGAACAATGAGAAATAAATTTATTTAAACTGAGGGTTTGAAAGTATAATGAGAGAAAAGAATCGACAATAGCGCTTAATGAGAACCAGAAGGAGGTGAATTAAAACGAATAGAGTCAGACTAACAGGAAAAGAAGCTGGAATCGCCAACTATAATCCTGGTGCAAAAGTGCAAAGATGCAATATTGTGCTTCCATTCTGCTCTATTTCTTCAGTCTCAAAGGAAGTGGGAAAACTGACCCTGCTGTGTAATGGTTAGGCTCTTGGCCTGTCATGCAATTGACCCAAATTCGGTCCCACGTGCCGACAATGCTGCATGTTTTTCTGCTGGGATTATTTCCCTTTCAGCCCTTTTGAGCTTATAGTGTTGCAGAGGACGTAAAACTGGTGACCAAAAACAAACCCACTCAACAAAAAGAGAGAAGTGGGAAATGTTGTCATCATTAACAATGAAATGGATACACTTGTCAGTGTTTGGTTGTTATTGTATGTTTGTTTTTTGCGGGGGGGGGGGGGGGGTTTTACAAACAACTTTGCCTGTTTGCCTGAAGTGCCTGCCGACGCAGCACACAAATAGCAACTCTCAGAGAAACTTAAACAAAACCAAAACAAGATCAGGCTGAAATAGCCGAGGCTGGCATCTCTATAAATAACCCACTTCTTACTACTACGATCATGAAATGGAAACTGAATGAAGGGTGTTTGTTGTGACTCTCACCTGGCTTGAGTGAAAGCCCCTTGTAGAGTGAGAGAGCAGTAAGCAACACACTGACTCCTGGCTATAGACAGTGCATCACTCATTGGAGGTATACTTGTTCTCTGGAAAGAAAAAAAAACAACATTACGTATAACATGGCACTATAAGAATTTGAGGGCTTATGCGATATTACATAATGAATCAAATTGTTGACTTTTTTGCAGAAGGGCGAATAGTACAAAGATTGTTGTGGGGTATTCGCCTCTTTGCTACACAACCAGCAAAATGAATAACAGCTTTCTTTTATCTCAGACAAAAAGCTTAACATAAATGTGTTAATTTCACCTAAGAAATTATCTCTTTCTTTACTTTTTTTTTCCCATATAAATTTCCCACACAATTTTCATTCTTACTCCCTCTTTTTTTTTTTAGCTCCCACCCATAACTATCAAAGTTCAGGGCTAAAATAGCAAAAGGTGGGCGCCTCTATAAATAACAAAATCCCTTACTCATTGTTAAAGTATCAAAAGGCCGAAACATTACACATAATCATTATCTCTTTTCTCCAGTATTATTGACCAAAAAAAGTATAGAAGGAAATGAAAATATGACAAAGAATATTTTTAGGTTGCAACTGGTAAAAAGAATAAAAACGAAACCAAATATCTGAATATGGCATTGGAAAAACTACACAGTATACTAGAGCCACTTTATATGCATCCCACCTTTGGCGCATTTTTTTCTTCGATGGTCACCCGGTCAAAGCTGTCGACGAGGTACTTGACCAAGTTGAGATCCCTGGAATGGGACACTGTGATTCTGCTGCTGAACTCGCGATGACTGCAGTAGCTGACGCCTTCCCAGTGCCTGCAATGAATGACATAGAAAAGCCTCAGATATATAAAATATACACCGGTGTTGGTGGTGTAATGGTTAGATGCTTCACCTATCACGCAGAGGACGTGAGTTCGAGGCTCGCTTGGGGCAGTTTGTTTGATCTAGTATATCTCCGTTTTTCTGCTGGGACAATGTCCCTCTCAGCCCGCGTTGGCACTGACAGGCAGGGTCGAAGTCACCTGTCCCTATTATGACCTTACAGTGTTGTAAGGGATGTTAAGCCAAAACCAAATCAAACCAAAATATACAGGAAACATCCAAAAGTCTTAAATAAGGTAAAAATAGATTTCTACCGTAAAAAGGGCTTACTTTCTTTTATCACAGCATTTAGAACACATCATGTGATCTTTGGTTTGGTTTGGTGACAAGTTTTAAGTTCCTTACAACACTGTAAGGTCATTTAAGAGAAGGGTTTCTCGACCCTGCCTGTCAGGGCCAACCTAGGCTGAGAGGGAAAAATCCCAGCAGAAAAGAAACCAGGTAGCCCGTGCTCTGGTACTACTTTTAAGGGGCAAAGGCCACCACCATATTAACCACAAGTATAGTATAAGTATAATACAATAAATAACAGGAGATTAATTTTACAATGCTACATATTTGACTGTCAGTATGGAAAATTCAGAACAATATGTTTGCATGCTTGAGTGTACACACAAACGCGAGTGCACATGAACACTACTATACATCATGTATTAACACATATTAAACCGGCGCTTGCATGCGGAAGACCCCGGTCCGATCCCCAATCGCGGATGGTCTGGGCTTTTTTCTGCTGGGATGTTTTCCCTCTCAGCCCGGGTTGGCCCCGACAGGCAGGGTTGAAGTAGCCCATCTCTTAAATGACCTTACAGTGTTGCAGGGGACGTAAAACTGGTAACCAAACCAAACTAACACATATGAACACACCCACACCTACCCAAGAGTCTGAGAAGACTGGTCAGCAGGACTGTCGGTGGTGGGTGGCTGGGTGGGAGCTTCCTGGAGAACTAGGAGAGCCTCCATTATCATCTGATTTATGAGGTCACGAAGGTCGTATTCCTCTGTGCACGTTCATGGGGATGAGTGAGAGATATTAATTATGACTCAGGGGAAAAAACGAATCGTTATTTCAACACAATAGATGGGAAATTAATTTTGAAGCAAATCAGAGATACAAATAATTTGTGTTGCAGGAATATATACAATCATGGGCTTGTCAATCCTTGGGCATAAGCAATTGGTAACATATTATAGTTTGCATATTTTTCTTTCCTTTGGCATAAAAACAATTGCTCTTCCTTGCTGACATAAAAGTCAAGATATTTGAGATTAAAGAATGCTGAGGTTTTATCTGAATGCGAATAAGTAAGAAAATACGAGAATAGATTGCCGACGTCCAAAAATTACAGTTTTTTGTCCTGTAAAATACACCTTAAAACGTGCTTGTAAATCGACACAAGTGTTACGTTGCAAAAAAAAAAGTTCAGAGTGAAAATCTGGCCAACAATGGATAAAATGATAACAGGTCTGTTTCCCACGGAACAAAGTGTGCATGTAAGGCTAAGATTGCTTGTTTGAGTATCACATCTCTTCTGACTCTAAAAAGCGTTATCGGCATGGTGGGGCACAGACAGAGAGGAAGCTTACTTGTAGAGGATGCAGCGGCCACCTCTGCCAGTGTGCTCAAGTGTAACACTCTGTTTGCTCTGCTCTTTTCCTCAGACCAGGTCACAGCAAACACTCTACACAGAGCCTTCTTCACTTGGTCTTCTGTCGCCTCAGAGCCAACACTTACATTCTATGGAATATGTCAAAATCATCACGGATGGATAAGAAAAAATTAAACAATACACTTTGATATGTGGAAAAAAAAGAAATGTTAAAAAGATAAAACAAAAATCGTATTATCTATTACTGGGCAAATATAGCCTTCAGGAAAGTAAATGATTAACCAAAAAACACAGCTTCCAATCAAGTATCAGTGGTACTGAATTGCAGCAGCCTGCAATGATATGAACAATAAAATATTGTAAAGACTAATCTATGTGGTTATCAAAACCTTAAATCATGATATCATACAGAACATTATAATTTATATTATCGTTTGATGGCAGGCTTTATGAACTTTTCAATCTTCCCTGCATTGTTCCTATTCTTGACAGTTTATTTCTGCGCCATTGTAATGTAGCAAAAATTTCTCCATTGACACACAAAGCTAACTTTTTCCTGTTTCCTTACCCGTTTTCTCTTTGGCTCTGGGTCGTCCACTTCCATGGTATCTATCCCTGAGTCTACATCGCGTTGGGACTGGCTACTGCAGATACACAAACATACATAGCATGAAATGCAACTTATTGATCGATGGATGAACAAAAGATGGCTGTATTTTGTCTTTGCTCCTCTATTGATTCATAGAGACAATCTACAGAAACTGATTGCAGAAACATGTTTTCCTTGTACAGAGATCATAATAAACCAGACATAGATAAAAAAGCAACCAGAATAAACAGTTAGAGAAGGCACATGGACTAAGCTTTACTATGAGATGGGAGCTATTAATGAACAGCACGATGACCCAAAACATCAGAGAAAGCTTATTTTAATGCATAATGAAGTTTTGAAAGGTTTTATGAACGATAACAATGACAATTAATCATACTGCAGAGATTCAGAAAGTGATCACAAGCTGCGAAAATATCTCATGCTGATTGTGAGGGCAATAATTCATCAGAGGGGAGGATAAAAGATATAGCAAGATCTAGCTCCTCTAGTGTGACATGTGATTCACCAATAAGTAAGAAAGTAAAAAAAAGGGAAAAGGGTAGGTATGTTAAATAATGTATCAACTGAAGATTTGACAATTTGCACTAAAAGTTAACATGCATAAACTTGTGTGGTTTTGATCATTTCAATATTATGGTAAGTCAACAACAGAGCTGGGCTATTTTTTTCAGAAATGCCTTTTAATCATGGGATTTGAAAAATTTGGATATATGGTGTGGGATGAAAAATAAACCAGTCCTTTATCACTACGGGTAAGGAGTTTAGAGAGAAGGAGTTAAGCAATCAAACATTGAGAGCGATAACTTTGAAGCGATCTCACAAAATTTTTTTCAAACATTATTGTATAGATACCTTTTATCCTGTGATTCCATTGGTGTGTCTTGTGAGCTGTCAACTTCCATACTACCTGAAATCACAAAGACAAGAAAGATAAAGAATGAAATTTTAGATGAAATGTCCAAAAAAGGACTGAACATGCTCTCATGGAAGTACAAAGTTAACCCTAGGTGACCTGGTGGTTACGGGTCAGTCTCTCCAAGATCAACCTGCATCTGTGGTGTAATGGTTAGGGTTTTCATCTATTATAGGGAAGACTTACCAATCTTGAGTGCAGACACTGATTTTCTGCTGGGATTCATTCCTCTCAGCCTAGACTGGCCCTAACTAATACCTTAAAGTGTTGCAAGGGGCTTTAAACTAGAAACCAAACTTAAATCTCCTAAGTATTGGAGGCTCGACACCTTCCCGTTCAAGTCCCAGATGGTAAAGAAATTTCATTTTGCGGTTGTATCGTCTGTGGCATAGTGATATGAAAGCAGAGCTTAGACCAGTCAGCCTGATGTCAAAATACTCTTGACCGGGCGTTACGCTGTGTGAGGTAACATGATAACTTGTCAAAGTAACAAACTCTTATATTACTGACAAAGAGATGTCAAATCCCAAAAAATGTGAAGTTATGGCCAAAATGCCTAAAGCTACTGGCCTCTGTGCACTGACAATGACTGAATTATAAACTCAATCAAGGTTATACCTGCCATTTCAATGAAAAAAAAAAAAGGATACAACTCAAAAGCCTTCATTATTTTAAGTATTAATGCTACCTATCTACTATAACACTATCTGGAATGACCTCTAACATAGAAAATAGAAGAGAGTCTGAAATGGGTGTTTGTGTGAACTGACTTGCACCAAGAGGTGATGAGGCTGCTGGTTTGGGCATGGGTGGCTGTGGCTGCGGCTGTGGCAGTGGCATGGACTTGCCATTAGCTGGGTCTCCACCCATGCGGGACACCCCTGTGACATCCTGGGGTGTGGCTGCTGAGGTAGGTGTGTTGTTGCCACTTGAGCTGTTACTGCCCTGTAGACGTTGCAAACGCCGTCTCCGAATCTGAAAAAAAACAAAAAAACAAGTAAAGTAAATTGCTTTCTTCAAGGATGTGTATTCTTCTACTTTTTTTTTATTAGGATGTAAATTTTCACAATTTTCTTCTTCTTCTCCTCGTTCTACTAAAAAAAAGGCAATGCGGTCTCTAAAGCAAAGGATGCCATTCGCTGCAGGTCCTCGAGGTTCCCAGAGTTTCAGGAGGCCTTGTCTGGGGTTGGGCCACTATCTCCTCCTGGTTGCTTCGATTTCCACTTGCCATATGATAATTGTATATTTATTTTGGTTTTATTTTTACATCCTTTGTTGCACCACAGTAAGGTAGTCTATAAGAACTAAAGGTCAGGTGCAAGTTTTAAGCCAAAATTTTTATAGCCCCCACTGTGATAATAATGTAATCAAATAAAAAAAGAGAAAAAAATTGAACTTTTAAAACCAGAGTGTAGAGAGAAAATTTTTAAAGGATACAAAAACTTACCTTCAGCAGAATTCAAGCAGACCGGGTCAGTGCAATGAGAAAAAGGAAAGGGGTCAGGATTGGGATTAGATTGGGATTAGATTGGGCTAACTCCTAACCCTACCCTTGTTTTTGGTTGTGATGCCCTTTGACCCGATCTGCTTGGATCCGTCTTTACCTTACCTTCAATTTCAATAATGTGGAATGAATGGAAATTACGACAACATGGTATTGGTACACTCACTCACTCACTTCACTGGGAAATACTAGGCTATAGTCTATAGGCCTCATTAAAATGTCTAGATCTGGTTGAGTCAGGAATAACACAACAAACCAAACACACATCTAAGCACTAGAATCTACAGAAATAGAAAGAGTTCAGAACAATGTTTTCCCTGACTAATTGATGACTAACATGTGTGGTAAAAGAAAGTCTTTCTTTGTCCCACTTATTTTTACTTACTCTCAGACCAGATTCAGATCACTTGGATTTGCTGGTACAATTGTTTTGAGGTCGACTTTAAAATAAACAGAAATATTGCCACTTGATCAAGATGTATTGTCTACACTTAATATCTACATCGTTCTGGAATGGTGTCAGAGAAGTAGAGCATCACAACAACAATCAACACATCATTCATCATCATGTCAACACAAAGATGAAAACTAAAATTATTGATTTCAAAAGCTCAATAACCCTAATGTCTGGAAACTTTTCGAACTACTCCACAAATTAAACGTACGGGTTTTGACTCTACTTACCTCATCCGGTGTTAGCTCGCTCATATTTAAATTGATAAACTAGTGGCTACGAAAATTTTAACGTGTATGACGCAGCTGAAAACCGATCATCTGTTTTTGTTGTCCAACAGGGCTCACTGCGAGAAGGTAACAACTTCAATACAGTGTACACAAAGTTACTGTATTTTCCCATGCGCCTCCTTCCCAGTAAAAAGCAGTCTTGTTGCGAAACAAAACCAGTACAATGTAAGTTTGGGTAACAATGTGTCGAAAAGGGAAAGAAAATTCACGACAAATTAAAATGGTTTTAGTTGGAATAATTGTAATCAATATCATCAAATTGAATGACTAAATAAATTGTTTCGAAAAATGCTCAAGTCAACAGAGATTTACTGATTTCTTCCTCGCTGTTTCGTTTCGTAGATGTTCAAAACGCAACGTCAAATCAATTGAAAGAATACGCAGGTTCTAGAATTAATAATGATTAAAATAAGGCCATTTTGCAAATTAAAAGAAAAAAAAAGAAAAGAAAAGAAAGGGGAAAAGAAAGACTACTCGCGGAGATAAATAAAACGTCTGTTTCTTTTTAAAGAAAAAAAAAAGAAAAGAAAAGAAAGGGGAAAAGAAAGACTACTCGCGGAGATAAATAAAACGTCTGTTTCTTTTTAACGCAAAGAAAGAGTAAAAAAGACAATGAAAGTCTCGTTGAAAAATAAGATACATGTAGGGCCTATAATAGGTTCAATATAAGAAGGCTTAGAAGGTGCTTGTCACCGGGCTTCACACCATCTTCCCACTCCATTCTAGTCACCCCCCCCCCCTCTCTCTCTCTCTCTCTCTCTCTCACTATCTCTCTCATTCTCTCTCTTTCTCTCTCCCCCTCTCTCTCCGTCTGTGTTGGCTGTTCCCCTGGCACTGAAACGACATAGGCCTACAATTCACATAGGCCTACATGTAGTTCATAATGACGAAAAGAAACAGTTTTACGTCCCCACGCAACACTGCAAGGTCATTTAAGAAATGGGCTACTTCGACCCTGCTTGTCAGGATCAACCTGGGCTGAGAGGGGAAAATCCCAGCAGGAAAAAACAACAGATCGTCTGCTCGGGGGATTGAACTCAGGTCTTCCGCATCACAGACGAAGAGCCTAATCATTACACCACAGCGCCGGCTTTCCTTGGCTCTAGAGAGGATCACGAATCACGCAGGAGATTGAACCTCCGGTATTGAAGTCCAGCTTTGAATAAAAACGGTTGGGAACCCATGGCAACTCAGCAAGAATATTGGATTAAACGAGGGGTTATAATGCAATTGAATAGGTCTACCTTCCGCACTCCTGGGCAGGCGCTTGGTTTGGTTTCGTTTCGTTACCAGTTTTACGCCCCCTACAACACTGTAAGGTCATTTAAGAGACGGGCTACTTCCGCCCTGCCTATCGGGGCCAACCCGGGCTGAGAGGGAAAAATTCCAGCAGAAAAAAAAAATCAGAACGTCCGAGCTCGGGATCGTACCGTGGTCTTCCGCATGACAGGCGAAAAGCCTAACAATTACAACACATCGCCGGTAATTTATTACTTTTCCAAAGACGTTGGTCTACCAAACGGACTTAGTACAAGTTGGCAATTTGTTTCTTTCAGCATAGGCCTACTGATCAAGTTAGATCTATCCATATCTATGGATCTATCCCTCAGATTGCATTCTGTGACGTCATAACATGACCTCGCTGGGGGCGTCTGTATGGTTAAAAGTGCCAGCTCGGGAATACGACTAGGTTCGCCACAGATTTGTTTCGATTTGGGTACCATCTTTGGTTTGGTTTGGTTTTGGTTTAACGCCCCATGCAACTCTATAAGGTCATTTACGAGGCGGGACCTCCGAATTTTACGTCCATCTCCGATAGGACGGGGGTCGGAGCCATGAAAACTCCGAAAAAATCCCGGGGATCCTCTCCGGATTCGAACCCGGGACCTTCCCATCTGTAGGCGGGCGCACTACCGCTCGGCCATCGACGCCCCCGGTACCATCTTTGCGTCCCCTAAAACACTGCAAGGTCATTTAAGAGATGGGCTACTTCGACCCTGCCTGTCAGGTTAGCAGTTTTACGCCCCCTGCAACACTGTAAGGTCATTTAAGAGACGGGCCACTTCGACCTGGGCTGAGAGTGAAAAAATCCCAGGGCAAAGAAACAGATCGTCCACTCATGGGATCGAACTCGGGTCCTCTGCATGACAGGCGAAGCGCCTAACCATTACTCAACATTGTCGGTCGCAGATTTGTGGTTTGGCTTGGTTTGGTTTTAATTCCCTTGTGACACTGTAAGGTCAATTTAGAGATGGATTTCTTCGACCCTGCATGTCAAGGCCAATACGGCCTGAGAAAGATATGCTACAACAACATTATTCAAGCAGAGACACGGGGATGTCCATCCAACGCGGTGATCGAACTCCTATCCTCTGCGTGATTAAATAAGTGACAAACATTTACATTGGGTTTAAATTCCAAATGATTCAAGCCTACCATGACTCAGGCCCTATCGTTGCTTGTTTTGCATAAGGGCGAATAGTGCAATGACAGTAATGAGATATTCGCCTCTTTGCTAAACAATCAGCGTGATGATTATGCCACTAGGTTCCTCGGGCCGCCAAGCCTACCATACTGGGATTTATTTAGTCGAACCTGCCTCAGCGACTACCTCGCCATAGAGGCAACCGTTCTGTTACATCTTTGGTTTGGTTTGGTTATGACTTAACGTCCCTTGCAACACTGTACTGTAAGGTTATTTAAGGGACGAGCTACTTCAACCCTGCCTACCAGAGCCAACCCGGGCTGAGATGGACATTGTCCCAGCAGAAAAACGGAGAATTCGATCAAACACTGCGTGATAGTGATAGGCAAAACGCCTGACAATTACATCACAGACGCCGGTTGTTACATCTTTGAATGTTCCCTAATTTCAATGAGAAGCTGGACTGAAAGTGCTGTGGCAGAAGTAGATTTCAACTGTAGACCATGATGCAAAAAATAAAAGGACTTCTCTTCAGGACTATTGAAGGCCAGGGATAAGTATACCCATTGCCCACCTGCAGCAAAATGCTCTTCATTGTGAAGCGTCACACCTACTCCCCATGCTTCAGGGAAAATGTGTGACAGCTGATACTTGTGTATCTACTTTTCTTTGGTGTATCGTTCCCATCTTCCTCCCTTTTTCTTCCCCTTCAGGTTAGGCTCTTCGCCTTGCATGCGGAAGATCCTGTTTCGATCCCCGATCACGGGCAATCTGGTTTTTTTCCCTCTCGAGTCTCAGGCAGGGTCGAAGTAGCCCGTCTCTTAAATGACCTTACAGTGTTGCTGGGGATGTAAAACTGGTAACAAAGCCAAACCAATCTTCCCCTTCATCTGCATTCCAGTGCTGCAAACCATACAGGCAACAAACCCGTCGAGTGGCAATAGCAACCCTAGGCATCAGTATGATCTTATAGTGTCAAGGGAGCTGTAAAACCCCAGACAAAAAAAATGAAGGGCCTCGATGCAAAAACTAATACAAATATAAACTCCTTTTTTCACTAAAATGAATAACAACAGCAAAATACAGTACTGTGCACTGTAAGGAGGCTACAGCTTTTTATGCAAAGGCTGCTTTACTACATTGTATAACTCTTTTTAAAACACTGTCTGTGGTGTAATGGTTACGCATTTCCCCTATTACGCAGAGGACCTGAGTTTGAGGCCAACGTGGGGCAGTTTGTTTGATCGAGTATATATTCGTTTTTCTGCTGCGACAATGTCCCTCTCAGCCCGAGTTGGCCCTGACAGGCACGGTCGAAGTAGCCCGTACCTTAAATGACTTTACAATGTTGCAAGGGACGTTAAGCCCAAACCAAACCTTTCAAGAAAGTTTTTACATTAAATGTAGCATCTTGAAAATTTACAAAAGATCCTTTTACTCAAAACATGAAAAAAATTAATAGAGATCTATAAGGTTCAGCATTTAAACTCTTCATGTGCAGAGTGACACTTAGTGACAAAAAACTCAAATGCAGATATATTGACTTTTCCTTTTATGCGTTTATTATTTTTTTGTTTTCTTTTTCAACAAACTTTCAATAATCAATTATGTACACAACACATACATTTCAACATGCATACAATAAATACCACCCAAGAAGATCTTGCAGAGACTAATAATGGTGTGAAGAAATGGACAATGTCTTAGCATTATGATAACTAGTGCAAATATTATTATCATAAGGGCATAAGAACTTGTGGGAGGGCAACCTACACTGGCGAAGGGTATTATATAATAATGAAGTATTTGGACGCTAACCACTATCTGACATATCGATGACATGTTTTTATTATTTCAACAGTTTCCACAGACCAGACACAACCGGTGCTGTGGTGTAATGGTTAGGCTCTTCACCTTGCATGCGGGAAGACCCTAGATCGATCCCCGTTCGCGGACAATCTGGGCTTTTTTCTCACTCAGTCCGGGTTGGCCCTGGCAGGCAGGGTCGAAGTAGCCCGTCTCTTAAATTACCTTACAGTGTTGCAGGGGACGTAAAACTGGTAACCAAAGACCAGACACAATCTTCTTTCAAAATGTATACATCCAAACAAGCTCTTTGTGTCTAAGCCAAACCCAATACAAACATGTGCCTAGCCAAATGTTGAATGCTAAATAATTAGCTGTGGAGCAGTGCCACCATGTTGTATGTTTTGGCCCAACAAACCGATTGTTACTTTTATTTTGTCATGGACCTGGAACTTAAATTGCTGTTTCAGTATAAAAATCATGTTTTTATTTTGCAGGCTGAAACAATTAGTTTACACGCCAACAAAAATTATCAGTATATTTATGACAAAACCAAACTTACAGACTATCGGTTTAATCTTGCATAAATACTGTGATGTGATGGTCCTCAAATAAAAAACAACAACAAAAAACTCTTCTCTAAACAACATAGGCCACTAAAATTTACTTGTGACACTTGGGAGAGTGGTCTATACGGTTTGTACCAAATGCGCACAGGAGACCCATACACTAATGTAGTACAAAAGTTAATGAAGTGTAGTGTATATAGACAGGAACACTTATAACAATAAGTTTAGGGTGCTATAAACATTTAAATTAACCCAAATTCACAAAACTTGCCTTGCACTGAGATATGGGTATGTACAGATGCCGTTGTGCCTTTCCATAAAGTTATTTACATCAAATTTGCCTCACTGATGTACCTCAAATTCAAATGTACAGAGAGAATTTACAACAACAAAAAAATAATTTAAAAATATGCATACAAAAATCAGTGCAAGTAAGAAGTGAAAATGACTTGATCAGAAGCTTGCCTGAAAACTTTATGCAAACAACAAAAGTATCAGTAAAAAAAAAAATTAAAAAAAAATTGACACAAGGTGAGCTTTTAAGCAGCAACAAATTCAGCCTAAAAGTAGAAGCCGTTAGTCTCACAATGTTAGATTTTCCATCATACTGCCAATCTCGGCATGCACCCATCAAGGGATATAATTACTTCATGTTTGACCCCCCCCAACCCCAAACAATAGTAGACTATAGATCTTTCCTCTATACTTACAGTGGGATGCATGAAGCTAGTCGGCAGTTTTTTCGACTACATGCTCCATTCCATAATAGCGTAAATTCAATACAAGTGTAAGTAACTTTCAGCTCACTCAGCATGTGATTTTGTGAGCTACTATGGAGTACAACTGATTACGGATTGGAGCATTTAGTAAAAAAAAACCAACCGACTAGTTTCAAGCATCACATTGCTAGTGATTGTTTATGAAGGATAAGACCCATGGAAACTTAAATTGCACGAATGATGCTGTACAGATCTCTTCAATCATCTTCCACTTGATTGCATTAATGAGAATTATATATATTTTTCTGCAAATTTGAAAGCCGTCTGGACTAATTTCAATATGTAAACAGACAAGGATGAAAGTGGGTCTCCAGCAGAGATACTGCAATCTGGGATCATTCCAATTTGAACATGAAAACAATTCTTTGAACATAGGCAGGCTGATGCTTGATATTCATTGGCAAAGAGCCTCTACAAAACTAATTTATTAGAGGCATGAACATTTTCTGGTGAAGATATCCTATAAATAAATAACATTCACATGTTGCTCTTTCCCCGCAAAGAAACAAAGTTTCGAGCGCTTTACAGTTAATAAAATAACAAGGGCACAGTGCATGCAATACAGTAGAAAGTGCAACCTAAAATCAATTTCAGTTTTGCTCATCCATTCGTTTCAATTTATTTTGGAAGGGATGAAGGTTAAGGGGGCCATCAAATACAAATCTTTCCCCAAAATACTTTTATTTTTTTGGGGGTATTCTTGATTCATAATAGCCCTTTTGTAGTGAATTTACTATCAATTCATGGAAAAGAAAGCTGTTATGTATGTATCTACTGAGTCAGGGCCTATTGTCACTGACTTTAGTAAGCAAATGAAAAAGTACTAAACTCTCCATGATCATATTTACGGTATAAGAAAAGCTGCCTACTACACCAGTGAGTGATATAGTCTTGAATGAAAAATTTGCAAATGTTCTGAGCACACTCCGAAGATGAAGTCACCCCCAATGCAAACATAATTGCTCTGCCCTGAATTTTTCCAGGCGCTCACAATGGAAAGCAGTGAAGTTGCTTAAGTCAAATAGTCAAATTTGCTTAAGCATTTAAACACACATGTACACATGAGCAACCTATGAAAAAGTGACTCATAATATGTACATGATTAACTTTGGTTTTGAAGAGATGAAATAACTTCCATCGCACTGGAGACTGGATTGTCCACCTAAAGATGAACAAGTAGTAGGAAACTTCCATCTTCATTCAGAGCTTCAAAACTTGAGAGAGAAGCCCATACCCTGAGCTGAGGCACCCTTGGCTGCAGATGGCATGTGAAATCCTCCGGCCGCAAATGTCTCTTCATCATCCTGGAGTGAAAAGGAAGCAGAGTAAATAATCAAAATAAGTACAGAATTGGCCATAATTTTTTTGCTCTACTCTAAGAACAGAATAGGAAGGGTTAGCAAAAACAGAAGCTATAGGGTTATGATTTGCTGTGGATATTTTATGTTTAGCAACCCCACCACAAGCTATAGATGCCCTGTGTGTATGTTACTATTACTCTATTCCAAACAAACATGAATACACACTAAATAAAAAAATAAATTAAAGATTAACTCTCAAACCTATGCCTTACTAAAAAAAAAAATCAAACCAAAACCAGCAACACACAGGCGTCACATTGTTCAGTGTGTGTACTTGCCAGCGTCATCATAATGGCCATGGTTTCTTTCATACTCCAATATTTTTAAGTCCCACTGAAACAATATATAAGGCTTACCTTAAAATATCCTGCTCACGAGTTCAAGGTGTTAGAAAGCCAATGATATAGACTCTAAGCACAAAAAAAATATATATTAATGATAAATCTAAGAACACAAGCATTTGTGCCGATGATGCTTCAAACAAATGTCCTAAATGGATCATTTTCCAAACAAACTTGACGAAACTGAGTATCTTTTCTAATTCAAGTACAGCTCTAACAATCATAAAAATTTCCATCACAAACAATTAGAAGTTACTTATATATAGAGGTCCCGGGTTCTTTTGCTGGTTTGGTAAGTTTGGTTACCAGTTTTACGTCCCCTTCAATACTGTAAGGTCATTGAAGAGACGGGCTACCTCGACCCTGTCTGTCAGGGCCAACTTGAGCCAAGAGGGAAAAAATCCCCAGATTGGCAGCACGCGGGATCAAACTCGGGTCTTCCGCATAATAGGTGAAGAACCTAACCATTACACCACAGCACCATTTTTCTTTTGCTATTTTAGCAAAAGAAAATAAATACCAGGGCCAACCAACAGCCAATCCCTCTTGACATCAGGAGAAGGAAGAGGGGATGAATTGGACACACACTACGTAAAGAGCAGTCCAACACCACCAGGCAGTCACAAAAGTGGAAACCCCAGGGAAAGAGGAAAAGAGGCAGACCGAAGCAGACCCGAAGACGGAGCATGATGGAAGAGATCAAGACCTCAAACCTGTCCTGGGAAACCATTAAGAAGACCGCCAAGGGCCGAAGTAAATGGAAGGCAACTGTTGTGGCCCCGTATGCTCCACAAGGAGGAAAGAGGATTACGTCAAGTAAGTCAAACAAATACCATAAGCACTCACCATAAGCTTCTGGTAGGCTTTGCCACCAGAAGGAGGTTTGGGCGAACTGGCGTGCTTCCTGCCCTCCTCACTCCGCGCCGGCCAGGTAGGGAACATGGAGGGGTCGACCGGAAGGGGAGACTCGCTAAAGTAATCATGGTCCAATGCCTCCTCAGCAGAGATGCGCTTAGAGGGGTCATAGGTGAACAGTCTGAAAAGAACAGGATGGGATTTCTTGATTGACCATTTTAAAAATTATGTAATGCAGACTAAATCCTTTTCTGAGGTGGGGTTTTTTTGTTTACATGTTTTTTACCTTTAAAATAATATAATTTCATAATTTATGGTGAAATTGATACTACGAGTAAGTACAATCAAATCTGATCATACCTTTTGGGTATAGAATACTTCAATTTCTGAAATAAAATTGATAAGAATTCATTCCCTTGTAATTTGAAGACTGTGTACACCTCAGAATATCGCTTTGATTGCTATAGGCACCATTCTTATTATATTCACTTTCTGTCTGCATGTCTTTTTGTCTCTTCTGTTGACAGGGTCGTCATTTCGTCCTCGTAGCCCTCCTCCACACGGTTCTCGTGTGGTACCTTTAGTCTTTTCTGTGTTGTCATCCTATCTAGCGATACTTTGGTGTGAATTGGTGTGTCCTCTCTTTGGCTCTTTAAGCCCCACTTTCTTTACAGACTACCTTTTTGCAGCAGAGTAGATGATTACCTGCACTCTGTGTTTTCTGCCACCACCCCCCCCCCCCCCCTCCTTTTTATGTTTGCTCCGTTGACATTCTCACACTTTATATTTTCCACAGTGTGCCAGTCTCAGGAGCGCAACTTTTTCTGATTTTTCAGAAACGAACACATAAGCACATACATTAGATGTTGTTTTTGTATTATTCTGGCCTGAGGAAGACTGGTGTCCAGTCGAAAATTTGTCTCAAATCTCATTAAACCAGTTCTACCATGAATCATGTCATATTACATTTCTGAAGTCTGGTTGAGGTTTGCAATTTTTACAACTGTTTGTAACACCTCAGAATATAGCCTACATTTGATATAAGCACAACATACATGTATATATTTTTCACGCATTGCACTAAGGTTAGTCTCATTACCGTGATCCGAGTGAGCAATTTGGTGCATTTTTGTGCCGATCCAAATAATTCCTTCCAGTCATTCCCCACATTAAGGTGCAAGTATCCATCTAGGTTGCATAATCAGATGAGTTCTTTGTCGTTGATGCTGTGTGACTATAAGGTTTAATACTGCTGGAGTCTCTGCTCATTCCAACAACTTACCTGAATCCATGAAAAACTATATACGAGTTCTTGAACTTTAAATAACCCAATATCAGCTGTAAACACTTACTTGTTCATGAGATCAAATCCAAGATCTGTGAAATAGGAGCCAAATCGACTGCGAACTACATTGTAGACATGGTTGTTGAAGGTAACCTTTTTGCTTCCTGGCAATTCCGTCATACCTGGCCATATCGTCTCTGTTGGAGTGCCAAGGTCCTGTGGAAGGCAGAGGAATATAAGATAAGATAAGATAGGATATCCTTTATTGTCCCAAAAGGGAAATTTGGTT
Source organism: Phyllaplysia taylori (assembly GCA_032273245.1). Classification (NCBI taxonomy): domain Eukaryota; kingdom Metazoa; phylum Mollusca; class Gastropoda; order Aplysiida; family Aplysiidae; genus Phyllaplysia; species Phyllaplysia taylori. The sequence goes on from JAUKPP010137637.1 coordinate 19,088, forward strand.
TCACGGGTTTACAATTCAGACGTGTTCAATAGCAACATCAATACAATAGCAACGTCAATACAAAGTACAGGTACATAATATCGTCAAGCAAAACAACACAAGTATAGACGTTTGTAAACATTACACTCAAGAAGTGGTAAAGGACTCACTTCAAAGAAATTCTCTTCATGTACGTCATTGTATTCGATATAAATTACAAATCCACCATAACCCAAAAAGGATAAACAGAATTTAGTGCTTAAGTTATCGTTGTCGATCAAGACATTTACTAAAGTTTTAACATGAAAAATGCATTTACTAATCTGCTACCATAATGAGTGTCAGAAATTATTTGCTTTATAATGATACAGGTCAAAGAAAAAAGAACTGTAGAGTAACCACCACACAGATTTGTTTGCTGTAGTCAATGCTGCTAGAAGATTGCACAGTAATTTGCACAAGTTCTTCAGCATTTTCGACAGTGTGTGGTGGCCGTTTTCTATTTGCGACTGAGTACGTGTATGTCAATATGTATTGGGGAAGAAGGGAGAAAAGAGAGAGAGGGGGAGAGAAAGAGAAAAAGACGGAGAGGTGGAAAATTGTGATGTAGATCATGCTCCTCATATACACACACAACACATAAAATCATGTCCGATCATAATTTTACATAGCATATATATCCTCAACTATTACCTTGAAAATTCGGTTCAGTTGATCAATCTCTGATTTTCCCGGCCACAACGCTTTCATCAACAGGAATTCAGCAAATATACAGCCAACAGACCACATATCTACATGGGTTGAGTATTCCTGAAACAAAAACAAAAAAGAAAGTTCTTAAAACAAAACGCAAAGCTTGTAAGGACAACTGTACCTTTGCAAGTTTGTCCACAAAAAACAATTTAAAATTATTTAAAAAAAAAAAGACAAGACTGGATACTTCCTGTTCATCACCACAGAATGGAATTTGTTTTTTGCAGGTTGTTGGCAGGTGTTCTGGTGTGGTCTACTCGTTTTCTCATGTGTTGCTAATTTATTTTTGGTTTAGTCACCAGTTTTACGTTCCCTGCAACACTATAAGGTCTTTTAAGAGATGGGCTGCTTCAACCCTGCCTATCAGGGCCAACCAAGGCTGAGAGGAAAAAATCCCAGCAGACAAAAGAGCAGATTGACCACCACCGGGATCGAACTCGGGTCTTCCACCTAATAGGCGATGAGCCTAACCATTACACCACATTTTACTTTTGGGAAGTCTTTCTAAAAAATTCTCATGGACTTTATAAAAGTCATTTCTTCAATTAATCTGGAATTCAGGACAAATACTGCATAGGCCCATCACAGTTATTATATTAACAATATTCATGTTTTTTCTTCTTCTCCTTCTGCGAACCCCTGCTAGAACTCAGGGGTAAGTCACAATGACTGAATTTTACGTACATAGCCTATTTATCCTGCAATGGCTTATGTTTCCACAAGTGTACTGTAGGGTTCCCACGCCAAACGGGCAACCATGTTCCGTTTTCAATGGATATTCTTATTCTTATTTAATTATTATTTAAACTGAGAAGAGTGGCTTCAGTTGTGATGCATTTTTGCCGCCTTGTACGGTATCATGCTATGCATCAGAGCAGAAGGTGCCATTCTTTGCTTCCCCTGGTGGGGGTCCCGCACCTCTACGGATCATTCATGTTTTTAAATTATTATAGACAAGGATGAAAGTGGCTCTCTGAAAGAGATACTGCAATCTGGGATCCCAAAGGATTCAAAAGAGTCTGTAACACTTGTGGAAATACAAACAGTAGTAAAAGTTACACAACTGCTTTCTGGTTGAGTATTGTAACTTTTACGTACTCCCGTTAGTAAATCGTTACAGCAAACATCCATGATCCAATGTATATCTCAAAGGTCCCAGAAATATCTCACCTTGCATCCCAGCAGGAGTTCAGGGGCTCGGTACCACAGTGTGACAACCACAGGCGTGTAATGTCTCAGTGGGGACCCATATTCTCTGGCCAGGCCAAAGTCTCCAACCTGGGGAACAAAAAACATGAACAAGTTTTAATTACAAGATCTTTTATTTTCTCCCCAGCTTTGAAATACTTTGTTCATGCTTTTATGTCTAATTCTATTTCATATTTGCAGTTGTAAAAAAGGCAGTACGGTGGAACTCAGATATGACGAGAGAAATCAAGATCCTATTTTAGAAAATTCTTTTACTCTTTTAAAACACCACAGACGTAATGAGACCGAGTTGCCACCTCAGTTATAACAAGATGCTGAAATTCACACGAAGCTATAAATAGAATATTTCAAGGCGCCAAGCCTGCTACATGCACCAATTCTCCTAAACCTGAGATAAAAGTTTCTAATCATTGAAAACAGGCAAAAAGACACCAGTGTGACATTTAATGCTCGACATCTCACATTCTTTTTGTTCAGCTCTACATCCGGCCGTTTAAAAAAGGGGAGATTCCATCACAGAAATGAAACATGGTGACTCGAAATCTATCACTTGAGAGCACCATACAATCATTCCCTTTTGATGGTAAGCTACATCCTCCTGTTTACTCAAACCGGCAGATAACTTGATGGAATTTTCAAAAGCCGTCATGTACCGGTCGGTAAGCTTTCACCCATGCGTGCACCTGAACAAACACAGACTGGCACAACAAAGCCATTAAGTCATCGCGTTCATTCACAAATCACAGCAATTGAGATAGTCTAAATAAGCTCATTATGAGGGCAACATCGATGCTACATTAGGCATGGGCAAACTACGAGCAGTTTCAGTCCGTCCTGTGAGTGGACTTGATAATCAGTAATATTTGTTCTTTATTATAGAGAAACGATTAATGAAGTAAGTTAGCATCAAATATAGCGATAGACTACAGATGGGTGAGAAAAAAATGATAAAGTACAGACTTATACAATGATTAGAAATCTGTACAAAATAAATCCACAACTTTATGGCAAACTTTCCACATAAACGACGCATCACACATAGATTTTATAGCTTTATTTTTCTGAATAGGGTAATGCATCATTCCAGTGCACGGCACCATAATCGGACAATTATAAGGCTAAACCATAGAGAAATTTTATTGTTTACAAGTTTAGTCACTTTACACAAAGGAGAAAAACAACAAACACCCCCTTGACTTCTTGCACTAAAAGACGCAACTGCTGAACGACTCTTGGTGTGACAAACCAAACTACTTTTTAATTTTCCCCCTTTCTTCTATATGCTCTGTAGCTCAATTGGTAAGACTAAGGGTTTGGAATCATAATGTCTGCCCCCGAGGTGTCATAGGTTCGATTCTCACCATCGCCTTTAAAAAAAAAAAAATTTTAATTTTTTTTTGTTTGGTTGGTTTTGTTTTTTGTAGTTTTTTTAAATGGTTTTTGTCAGATTTAATAAATTTTAATCGTTATTTTCATTAGGGTTTTCTTTTCTATCGTATTTTTTTCTAAGCAGATTCAAACAGATTTTGGGACACATTGATAGGCCTATGGGGAAAAATGTAAGGAAGCCTACGCTTGACAGATAAACAGAGAATAGTAGTAGTAAAGAAAGTCATTCGTGAACAGTTGAGGATGAAAGAAAGAGTAGTGAGAGGTGAAGAAAAAGTGACGCCCGTGCGAAGACGGGTTCTCTACTTGTGTTATTAAAAACAAAAGCAAATATGAACAAAAACAACAAAGAAAAGACAGAGAGACAGAGAGAGAGAGAAAGAAGACAGTGAGGGGAGGAGGAAAGAAAAAAGAGATTGTGAGAAGCATAATGGGAGATAAAGAGCACTTGAGAAAAGAGAAAAGGCCACAGAGAGAGGAGAAATGAAAAGGAAAGAAAGAAGGAGTTAGAGGAAGAAAGAAAGAATGAAAAGAAAGAGAGAAAGAGGGAGGAGGAAAGGGAAGGGGTACTACCTTGAGAATGCCACTGTGGTTCAGCAGTAAGTTTGACGTCTTCAGATCTCTGTGCAGAATCCAATTGTCATGTAAGTGTCGGACTGCTCGCAGCAACTGACGTAACAATGTTTTCACTTCACCTGGCCCATGGGAAAAGAAGAAAGATTATCTAAACATTTATCGAAATTAGAATACAAATATAGAATTGAGTAAAAAGAATGCAAAGCAAGGTAAACCTGATCTCACTAAAAAGAATATTGCATCTAGCTGGATCATTCAAAGGCTGACCAAACTGAAGTTAGAGAGATTAGTATTACTGTTCCAAAAAGCAAAAAAAAAAAAAAATTTACAATATTTTACAGTAGGCCTATATGATTTTTTAAAAAGGTTTTGCAAATAATAACAATAAAATACAGTAATTGAAAATTGAATTGTTGTGTAATACATTTCTTCCCCTAATCCTAAGCTGCCATTTAACACACATACCCAAACATGAAACTGTACAAGTACCCATTCACACCTCGGTCAAATAAAAAAAATAAATGCAGAATGCTGCTTCCAAGGACACAACTTCTGGTCCAAATTCAAATCCACAACCTCACAATTGAGCCCAGAATCCTATCTGCTCAAAGCTACAAATTCCAGCTCCATCCCCAAAACCCCAACTCACTCACCCACAAGGAACGGATTCTTCATGCTCTCCATCAAACTCTTCAGATCGTGCTCCACGAAATCCATGACGATGTAGATCTTGTCCATGTTGCTGCCCACCACAATTTCCTGGGACAGAGAAAACAAAAGCTTATATCAAACACTGTGTACCCACACATTTCAGAGAATAACAAAGTACAACGCCCACATTTCAGAGAATAACAAAGTACAAAAGATTTGACTTTGAAATAATCAGATATATATGTACCAATTAAAAGTTCTCATTAACAATGGGCAACTATTATTACTTTTATTCAAAAGTTTTTTTCCCCCCACAAAATGAGGAAACTGCGTAATTGTTGAATATGACTTTCATTTCCTCAACATGAATTATCAAAATAATAAATCAGCAGACATACCACAGAATTTTGAGTCAAAATCAGGTTTGCTATCTGTGTTGAAAACATTTCTATACCGTTATAAGTGGTCAATCGACTACTTGTTGTTTCTTCATTATGTCATCACTTTTAAACATTTTGACCTGACCTAAAATTAAATGACAAGGTCAATGGTTTTGCTTTGGCTACTTTGACCAGGCTTGAGAGGGGCACAAAATACAAGCGGAGAGACTGAGACAGTTGTCCAACATGGGGATAAAACTTCCACCCCCTGCACATTTGCTGAAGAGACTGATCATTACACCAAAGACACTGGTAATAATGATGAAAAAGGGAGAAGAAAAGGCTTTGAATTGAGATAAACGAAACTCGAAGAAGTGAATAAGTATGAAGACATGACTCATAAAGAAAGAGCACGTCTTCTTTTTAATATCCATTCCAAGTAGAAATTAAAGCTTTTCTTAGAAAACTCAATGTAGGGAGTAAGTCGTGAGTATGAAGACATAAATCATAAAGAAATAGTATGTATTCTCTTTCATCTCCATTCCATACAGGAACCAATGCTCTTCCAATAAAGTGTCTGGTGAGACTAAATGGACACTGCAACGTCCCCTTACCCTTTGGTTTGGTTTCGTTACCAGTTTTACGCCCCCTGCAACACTGTAAGGTCATTAAAGAGACGGGCTACTTCAACCCTGCCTGTTAGGGCCAACCCGGGCTGAGAGGGAAAAAATCCCAGCAGAAAAAACCCCAGATCGTCCGCCATTGGGAATTGAACCGGGGTCTTCTTCAAGACAGACGAAGAGCCTAACCATTATACAACAGCGCCGGTCCTCTTACCCTGACTGTGACAATGTTCTCGTGCTGGGCCTTCAGCAATGTGTTGATCTCTCGGAGTGATGTGATCGGGAAGCCTTCTTTCTCCTTCTCCATCTTGAGTCGTTTCAGAGCCACAATCTCATTAGTCTTTTTGTCCAGGGCGCGGTAGACCACACCGTACGTGCCTTCTTCAATGCGGTTCAGACAATTAAATTCCTCCACGCTACGGCAACCCTGGGGGTAAACAAGGGTAGAGCTTGATTTCGGGAAATGTTTTGGTTTTTGGTTAGGGTTTTAGGGCTCCATAAACTCTATAAGGTCATTTCAGCGCCCAGAACCATTCCAAAGTATTTCTGGGTAGGGATTAATTTTGAATTTTGCCCGGGCGG
>JAUKPP010137638.1:0-11330 GCA_032273245.1 Phyllaplysia taylori
TCTTTCTCTCTTTCCTTCCCTCTCCCTCTCTCTCTTCTCCCATAATATTTAACCCCCCACCCCCTTTATCTCTGCCACATTCTGTACTGCTGATTCAATTTTTTCATTACGGTATGGGACTTTCTCCATTCTCCCAAAACTTCCAACCCAGGTGCGCAATTTTTCTGATTTTCGCACACATAAGCACTTGATCTGAAAAGCCACTTTCATAGTGAAAGTATCTAGAAGTTAAAAACATACAGTTGAGAATGAACTTTTTAAAAAATATAAGAAATAATAACATGCAAATGCTGGTTTGTTTTAATGATTACGCCAGCAAAGCACACAGTTGATACCGAGACTAATTTCTTAAGCCCTAAATGATCGAAATCCGTTCAGTCCCCGAACACAACCCCTCAGTTTTTTTTTCATTATATTAGATGTGTGACTATTATCCTATTATCCTTATCTGCTTCCTGGCGCTGAGATGACAATAATGTGTTGATAGTCCTGTAAAACCTTAATGAAACGAAACTGGTCTGGCCAAATTGTTATGGTAGACCTCAGACCATCATGCTCTCAGGTTCTAAGAGATTTAAGCCATCAATGTCCTGACCTCTGTAAAAATTATGAGTTTTGGCATACTTAAAAATGTGAGCATCTTAGTACGGTATCGCAGTAATTTGCAGCTTAATGTTTTTGTGTTATTGGCTGGTTTGAAATTTGCTCTTGGTTTAGAGGTTGCTCTTATGATTACCATTGTTGCAGTCTTTATGTTTTGTGCGTCTAGTCATGTTTTACAGGGCAAAGAATGTCTTTATATTGGACAAGTTTCTTTTCTTTTCTTTTTTCTCTTTTTTTTTTTTTTTTTTTTTTTTTTTTTTTTTTTACTACAATGCAAACATATTTGAAAGGGATTGGCTCATGTGCATATTTTCAACAAACTTATGTTTTGTTGTTTGCTTTTTTTCAACAGGAGATAGAAGTTGCAAGTGTGGATGCCTTCCAAGGACGGGAGAAGGATTTCATACTCTTGTCCTGTGTCAGATCCAATGAGCACCAAGGCATTGGTTTTCTCAACGATCCACGCCGTCTGAATGTGGCACTCACTAGAGCCAGGTTAGAGTATTTCTAAAGTCATTGGCTCAGACACAGAGGAGAACCTTTTTTAAAAATACTTGTCTTTTTTTTTTTTTTTAGAACAAATATTTTCTAAATCCTTGCTATAAAGCTAGATTGGTCTCACAGGTGTCGCTGTTGTCCAAACCTACTTTCCGACAATGAAATGTAAGAGACTGTAAATTCTATTGAAACATGTCTTGCAAATTTCTGCCCTGTTTTTTCTTTTTTTCTTTGTACTATGAAATTAGTGCTTCAAAATAAAGAATGATGTCATTCTTGATTGCAATTGTTATGAATTTTTGTAGGGATCCCTAAGCATTGGGACATCCTATTGAAAACTACCTGGACAATCACTGTGTACTAACTTTAAAAACATCTCTCTCTCTCTTTTTTTAAATTTTTTTATTATACACTTCTACAGGTATGGAGTGATCATTGTTGGAAATCCAAAAATACTGTCACGGGTAAGTGTGTTATGCTTTCACACCCTATGCTTGTCATTGATGTTTGTTGTCTTTTTCTTTATGGCGTCGGTCGTCTAGTGGTTAGGCCGCTGGACTCATCGGAAGGTTGGGGGTTCGAATTCCAGCTTGGGTCTGACGTTGTGTCCTTGGGAAAGGCACTTTACATGAATTTTCCTCACTTACCAGGTGTGAATGGGTACCCGGCTATAGACAGTGAAAGATCTTGTCAGTATGTTAGGGTTTGAGCACTTGTAAAATGGCTGCTTACACTGTATGCTTACCAGGAAGTTGAGAAGGTTTCTGAATGACTTTGGTCTGCTGGGGTAATGATAGATTGTCCTATCATGCAGAGGACGTGAGTTCGAGGCCAGCGTGGGGCAGTTTGTTTGATCGAGTATATCTCCGTTTTTTCTGCTGGGACAATGTCCCTCTCAGCCCGGGTTGGCCCTGACAGGCAGGGTCAAAGTCGCCCATCCCTTAAATGACCTTATAGTGTTGCATGGGACGTTAAGCCCAAACCAAACCAAATAGATTGTAAAGCGCATAGAGCCGGTATTGGGAGATACGCTATATAAATGCAATCCATTATTATCCTTTGCTTTGTGTAATTTTATCCATTTTGTCTTCTTGTTTGTATTGCTTGCTTTACAGTAGGTTTTGTCTTGGCAGTTTCACAATAGATTAGTTTACTTTACCACTTTTGTGGTGACCATGAAAATTGGAAACTGCTCAAGAAATATTTGTTTGGGGTCTTTGGTAGATATCATATCCCTGATGGTGAAATACAAGGATTATCGACTTTTTTTACCGTGTCTTTTTATTTGTCTTTCAGCAAACTTTGTGGTGCCATCTGTTGACCAACTACCGTGAGCAAAAGGTCTTGGTTGAGGGGCCCCTGTCCAGCCTGAAGGAATGTTTTGTTAGCATCAGCAAGCCTCGCAAACTTGTGAACACCACAAACCCAGTAAGTTAAGTTCTAACGTGCATTGTGATTTTCCCAATAACCCGTTGTCTTTCATTACTCTAAATTACTGTTTATTGATAGCGATCTTAATTTATAGAAATATATTATCAAATCCTTTGGATGTTACATTGCATAACTTGACTAGCAGGTTGTGTTTGATATACCTCCTGTATAGAAGGCTTTGTTTTTGTTTTTTTCATTTTCATGTTTCTGCTCTCTGTCAGTAAACTGGTTGTAGGGTTCAAAGTATAATCAGGGAATGTCACAATGCAAAAACATGTGATTGTCCAAATCTTTATTGGTGGTGCTGTTGTTTTTTCCCCCCCTTATTTAGTGAATGAAACTTTCCTTTGTCCGTTTAGCTAGAAACTTCAATTGTGACACTTGACAGATAATCACATTCTGGTAGGCCTAGATATTGTACCTAAAGACTGCAGGGCAGATTCTCATTCCTGTGTTAAGTTATACAACATGATTTGGCAGAGGAAAAAATATATTTATGACTATAAACCATAGTAGCGAAAGCTGCATTAAGGTACATAGTAATTTCTATTCTTTGCCTTTCTAGGGCGGGCGCTTCATGAGCAACACCATGTTTGATGCAAGAGAGCTGTTGGTACCTGGAAGTGCATATGACAGAGGTAGGTTGGTGGACTACAGTGTCCACAAAGGGAAAGCAATAAGGGGCTTATCTTTCATTTACTAAAATTAAACTGCATCTAAATATTTAGTACATATAATAAGAGCTCATCTTGTTAGCTTGAAATTTTATTTTTATAGAGACCAACCACTTATTTCACTGGATGTGTTATGTCCATCGGACTGTGGATATTATTTCATGAATCACTATTTTCCTTTGCTCTTGTGGGGTTTACTCTTGTTTGGTTTTTTATTTTGTATTTATGGCACTATCAACATGGTAAGATCTTTTCAGGCGTGGAAAGTAGATTAGGACAAAGATCCCACTTACAAAGGAGCAGGCCAGACGAGAGGGCTTTTAAGAATTCTTTCAATTCCAATCTACTTTGTGGCTCTTAAAATTAGCATCCATGTCAATAATGATGTGAAAACTCAGCAAGCAAATTGTCTAGTTCATATAATTGAGACTTCCAATTTCGACTCCATTCCAGGGCGTTCGCAATGGCAGGAAGAAAGATCTCTCTCCCCCTTCACTTTTTTGTTTTTTTGTTGTTTTTTTTGTTTTTTTTACACTGTATCCTCACTGCTTTTCAGCTGGAAACAACTCGTACAGAGAGCCAGTAATGCAGACACACGATCAGCTGGGCTTCATTGGGCCAGAGAGAGCTTACACTCGATCTGCCATGAACCTACCTGTCCCAGTAAATATGTTTCTGCAGCAGTCCATGCCACAGTTCAACAATCCAAGCCAGGCCTCGTCACAAGGTAAGTTGTGACACTGGTTTTGTGTTTGTACGTAATATCCATTCGATACTTAGAGAAGCACCAATGTAATGAAAATCAGGCATTTTTGTTTTGTTCTGTTTTTTTCTTTCGAAGAAACAATGGATAGCAAAGTAATTACACCTGGTGTGTGGTAATATGAGTGCCTAAGGATTAATAGAACTGAAAGAACAATTAAAAGAACTATTGCATTGTAGAATAGAAAATTTTTTGGCTGGCCTGTAAAATTGTAAAGTAGCGCTTGTCTGAGTATTGCCCCCAGCTATGTGATGATTGCATTTGTAGAGCGCATATTTTGCACTCAAAAGCATGCTCTATGAGCTTCACAGTTAATTACGGTAGAGTGCCAATAATCCGACAAACTCAATTATCCAACGCAATCAGCGGGATCCGAATTTTCTCGTCTATTTTATTTCTTGGTAATCCGACAATTTGCTGTTCCAACTTCGACAGGTTAAGAGGAAGCACAACTAATGATTAAATAGAAAAAACTTATCAATAATTGGACATCTATTTTTAGATTACCGGGCAGATATGACTGGTCACACTATAAAGGCTGCTAAACAAAGAAGATATGAAACACAGAAAACCACATGTAACACTGATCACATAGAATCCCATTTACCAACAAGTGATGTGTACACATTTTACTCAATTTGAGGCAAGAGCTCGTAAAATAGCGGAAGATGAGTATCAAGCTTTACCACTGCCCTTGAATTCTTTGCAGCTGCTTCAGACATTGTAGAGCCTGATAACTTTTATGATGACAGATGCCCATAAGTAAACAAGAAAAGCCATCTAAGAAGATTTAAACAAATCGCAATTGGCTTTTAGTACTACATGTACACATAGCCCACTATTTATGATACTTAAATTTTTTTTTTTAAAGATCAAGACGGCAAAACTGATTGACATCAAACAGAGTTATCATTTAGGGTTGCATCTATAGCAGATCCGATAATCTGACACTTGTGCCGGGGCCAGGCAATGTCGGGTTATTGGCGTTCCTCTGTAATCTGGAAGACGAAAGTCATTCAGGGACAATTTCAACTTTTTGGGATGCATACAGTGAAAGCTGTTGCTTTGCTAGCTCTAAAAACAACAACATGCTGACAGGATTTTTCTGTTTATGGCCACACCAGGCAATTTCTTGTGAAGTGCCTCTATGGACTCAATGGGGCCTGGGTGGGATTTGAACTGGCAACCGTGTGATAAAAGGTTGGGCTGCTCAACCACTATGCTACCAAGCAAGGAGAATCAAGTTTATTTTTCCTTTTTTAGTGATTAGCAAACCCAATTACTGTTGAACTGTTGTAAGTTTGACATTTCATATATGCCAGGAGCTGATGGATTAAGTTAAGATTCTTCTGGCTTTGCTTTGCTCTGAACTGACAGATGTGAGGAAAACGTGTGATGTTCATTTTTAATTGGACATCATTGTGGCAATTATTCAAATTGTGTGTTTGTCTTCAACTTTTTTACAGGGACCGGCCAGAAGCCAGGGCGTGGCTGGAGTGGCAACCGAAGGCAGAAAGCCACCAAGAGTGTCCCCGGCAACACTCAGTCGCAGAGCCAAGCAAGCCAGGTATGTGGAGCTGTAGTGTATACTTGTTGGGGGGGGGGGGGGAGTAAATGAGCAGGAGTGCTTATTGTGTACAGTAAAACTTCATTAAACCGCCAAACATAGGACCATTAGAAAGCTGGCATTATAAAGAGAATGGCGATTCGTGAGCAGAACAAGGGATGCTATACACATATTGAACAGCATGATTAGCTAATTTATGCAGTTATCCCCCCTATGGTGTGTCACTGACCTTTCCGTGCTGCGACAGAGAGGGGGGGGGGGGGAGCTTATTGCGTGCATCGACACACCGGATAAACGTGCTCTTCACTTAGTGAGGCATAGGTGAGAGTGCGATTTGTATTACTTCAATTGTTTTGAGCTGGCAGTTTCACTGAAATTAGTGACATTATTCACTATGTTTGCCTAAGATATGTACCCCATGAAATACTGGCGGACGGTGGTACAAAGAGTTATTTCACTGTGTTTATGTAGTAGTATTCAAACCGTATCACAGGTACGCGGGAATGGTGGTAAAGCAGGGGGTGATATGATGAGGTTTCACTGTACTAAGTGATTCATTACTGTCTTTACTAGTCATCAGATTTGGGGATGTATGCTTCCCTTTTTTTTTGTTTTGTTGTTGTTGAAAATTCACTTCTCGTGGAAAGAAACAGAAAATGGGATTTGCCAAGATTTTTTCAGAATACACTGCTTGCAAATTGCTAACATTTTGTCAACATACACAGCTTGCAATTGTGTGAAAATTAACCTGAATATGATCTTGACAATATTGTTTTGTTGGGCAGGACTTCTCCCAGGGTCCTCTCACCCAGGGCATGTCTATGAGCCAGCAGTTCCAGATGAGCCAGGGTCTGAGCGGCCTGTCCCAGCCTGGTCTGAGTGGTCTGTCTCAGGCCGATCTATCACAGGTCAGTGCTACTCAAGATTCGCATGAAAGATGGAGGGAAGGGAAATATGTGACTAGGGGAATTTTGTGGTAGGAGCTGGCTTGTCAAGTCAAGTTCATTCATGCAATTTCATATCATCCTTGGATGCAGTCGGAGTTTGGGGGGGGGGGGGGGGGGAGAGTCTTTTTCTCAAACCAATTAATCTTGAAAACACGATATATTTACACAAAATAGTTCAATTCACTTTTCACAAGGGTTCACAGACAGCGATGTTATGAAGACAAAAAGGGTAAAAAATTGCACATCACTTATTATACTTCACATTTTTAAATGCATATTATGTAGGAAGTCATTATATATTTAGAAATTTGCCTGTACTGCAGTTATGAGCATGAAACTGTTGCATCAGTCTTTCAAGTGTTTAACTATAATGTTGTCCACCTTTCAGGACAGCTTCATGGCGGATGACTTCCGCTCCCAGATGGATGTGCTTCTGTCCCAGGACTCCACCTACCAGGGAGATCGCTTCTACCTGACCTCGCAGCTCTCTCAGGGCCCGTTTAACTAGGTGGCTGGAAGAAGTTTGCCTCGGCTAGCAGGTACCTCGATACCTACTTTCCCCCTCAAAGGCCAGGTAATGCAGGCTCGGCTCACCACTAAGAAACAGTAGCATGCGAGAGCACCATCACATTGAGTTAATGCAAACTGGAAGTGGCTACTACAGAGGATTGTCAGTTTTGAGGTCAGCTCCTTGTTTGGGGTGTGAATCAATTGCAGTACTCGTCTAGCCTCAACGGAAACGGAAGTCTGTGACCACTGGATGGAGGCTGGCCAATGCCAGTTGACAGTGGACTCGGAGAGTTGAATACAAGGTGAAGGAAACAGAGGAACCCGGCTGCCTTTGTTCAACTTGTGCCAGTGACTTGCATCAGAAGCTCAGAACTGCTGGAAAATACCATAATCAGGATGTTTATGATGCCACAAGCTTTTTCTTTTGAACACTCTGCACGGATCCTATGACATTTAGAGAAACCTGTAAAATCAAAGGGTTGGCGAATGGTTCAGGCTTCATATAAGCACGTATACACTCCTTTCTGCTTGCTTTCTCCATGAAAAGACAGGAAATAGATGATTAAGCAATGCTAGAGGATAAGGTGGGAGTGTTCCCCGGCATCAGGTCTGTAGGCAAACTCAGTTTTGCCTTTGCAATGCAAGTGTTGCAGGTTTGGGTTGAGGGTCGCGAGACATGGTTTGTTCTTTTTGTTTTTTTAAAATATTCTATGTTACTCTTTCATCCTTCTATCAGGGCCTTGTGGCCAACTCAGGTATGATGAGAGCACAGCTCATGATTGGAACAGACCAGCATGTTCAACTGTTATGTACTAGTGTGGTGCATGCAAACTGTGCTGAGTAATGACGAATGCCAGCGTTTTACTGAGGTGGCAACCTATTGCTACATTACCCCATCTCCCCACAACCAATAGTTTTTTCTTTGATGGTGGCTTTTTTTTTTTAAACTACCACATGGGTCCTTACTGTTTTATTTTTTATGCTTTTGATTATTTTATTTTTTTTTGCTCTCCTAGAAGTCAGTACATTATCTAGTACTTTTAAAAAATTAACAGCTATTTTAGTATTTGAATAGACCTTAAAGGAAACATTCATGAAAAATTGACTAAGGGAAAACGGAAAAGAAAAAAAAGGGAACAGTATTTCAACAAGAAGTGGTCTACATTTAGTAAATGATAGCAAATGCAGTAAAACCCCGGTATTACATACTCCTTTCAGATGTAAGATTTCGAACGTCTTAGCTGAGGTACGTACACATTAACGAATACATGTGATAGAGAGATTTAAATCCGGTCAGTGAGGCAGCGGTAAGAGGAAACCTTGATTTTGTTGCCATCCGTGAGTACTGTAAAATTATCGCCTCTTGTCATCCTATTTTTTCCTCAAAACCATGATTCACCACGCACATGTACATTAAAAACCAAGTTCTGACAAACAAATTCTTGAAAAAATGAACGTTATAGGGAAAGGTATGTGAAAAGCATACGTTTTAACACAACTTATTATAAAGAGTAAAAACACTAAATGGGACTTAGGACTTGAGAAAGTGAACATTGTAGCCAAGCATGCATTTTAAGTCGAGTACGTAATACCGAGGTTCTACTGTAAATCCGTAATAAATTACTATAAAGTATCATACAAATGACATGATTGACCACATGCAAAATGTAATGTTTAAAGTGTGAACTCTTTTTACCATTGCTTATTCGGCCTTATTTTTAAAAAGTTTTGTCACTGCTGTTTAGACTTATCAGCGCATATAATAAACTACATGCAAGAGGTCAGTGATGAGTTTTCTGAGTGCATTGAGTGTATAATTGTGTATTGACAAAATAGTGCAGTCAAGATTATGATTCATCTCTTGCGGCTGAGGCTTGCACAGCTGTGCCAACCGTCACTGTGATGTGATCATGATGGTTAGGCTCTTCGTCTGTCATGCAGAAGACCCTGGTTCGAACACGAACGATCTGGGTTTTTTTCTGCTGGGATTTTTTCCTTCTCAGCCCGGGTTGGCCCTGACAGGCAGGGTCGAAGTAGCCTGTCTCTTAAATGACCTTACAGTGTTCCAGGGGACGTAAAACTGGTAACCAAACCAAACCAAACAGCTGTGCCATGCAAAGACAGACTGACATACAGTAGTAACTTTTTCACTTCTTTGACCAATAGAGTACCGGTAACCCCGACCTAGCCTGCTGCAGTGCAGTACCAAAAGATACCACCATTGCCCACAATCAAGTTATAGTTTTGAAACTGCTTGGTTATAGTAGTCCATCCTTTAAATGACCATACAGTGTTACAAGGGACATTGAGCGAAAAATCGATATCAAATTATAGACAAGCTGTGCTATTGGCATGTAAAAAATGTATGGCACAGAAATTGCAGATTTGATTGCGAATACAGTCGAGCATGGATAGCACGAACACGTTGGGGATTGACAAATGTGTTCGACATACTGGTATCCATTATTCGAGCAATCCGTATTTATGTAATTTAAGAGTGGGGATAGCAGAAAAAGCTGTTTATCAAAAAATGATTTGTTTTTCTCTTCTCTCTCTCATTTTCTTTCTCTCAGCTTCTCCGCCTACCTTAGGTTCTTTTCATCTCCCTCTGCTTCTCTCACTTTCTTTCTTTCTCTTTATCTCTCTTCAGATGTTGGCTTCAAGTTGAAATTGAAGCCCTGCATTTTTCTTTTCCCCGAGCCATATGGTGGTCTATCAATCCGAGTTCAGTTTCTTTTTGTTCTTCTTCTCTCTCCCAGTCCCAGAGTGAGCCAAGTTAACAATGCGGTTATCAATCCCCTTTCATCTTCTCTGTCTGCCTTGGTTTCTTTTAAAAATTCCTACATCACACGCTGAAACACATTCGTCACACCATCGTCTGTCTTCAACCAATTCCCACCCCCTGCACCGGCGCTGTGGTGTAATGGTTAGGCTCTTCGCCTTGCAAGCAGGAGGACCCTAGATCTGGGTTTTTTTCCCTCTCAGTCCGGGTTGGCCCTCACAGGCAGGGTCTAAGTAGCTTGTCTCTTAAATGACTTTACAGTGTTGCAGGGGACGTAAAACGTAACCAAACCAAACCAAACCACCCCCTGCATCCCCACTCCCACACATGGCTTGTTAGGAGAGCCAGTAGGGTCAGGAAATCTCTAGCGCCCCACACACACATACCGCCTAGATCACAGGTAATGTGTGGTAATGATGCGTTTCGACACGTAGGAACGCATGCGGTGGGTTCTCAATCACCCCGCTTGTGTTTGTTTTCTCTTTGTGCTGGCGCGGCAATTTAAGTTCGCTCCGATACGGTCAAATTTGGTCAGGCTGGTCGAGGTTAGTGTTCGAGAAATCGATATGGGTGTTCAAGAATACCGTACTGTTAATACAACAAAGAAAGTATACCAGCTGATCTGGGGAATGGCGTGCTGTTCGAGCAGTCAGTAAATTCGAGTACGGTAGGTTCAAGTGATCGGGCTTGTGAAAAGCCAAACAGGGTACCTGCATCTGTATGGTAATGTAATGGTGAAGCTCTTTGCCAACAACCCAGAGGACAGGAGTCTGATCCCCACATTGAATAAAAACATCTTATCTCTCTGTGGGATACAATACACAGTGGAAACCTGATATAACAGGGATGCTGGGAACAGAAAGTCCTGTTGTTGCATTATCAGATCCCTGTTAAATCTGAAATGCAAGGGAAGTAAGCATTTCTGGACTAATCCAGCTGTATTTATTCATGGGTGGTTTCCCTTGCCACAAGTACCCACGACCAGGGGTTTTGGACGGTAATACTGCGCATGACACATTTACGCTTGCGTATAGCTAGGCTTAGGGCAAGATCGAGGTCTGCAGCCCACCGCATCCTCTCTCTCTTACTAAATGTATTAACTCATTGTTAACGAGCCTTTGTCCCTGCTATAACCGATTGGGCTCCGATGAGGCCCTGTTATAGCCGATAAATTTTAATAGAGACAAAGAAAAGGAAAAAACGGGAATTTAAAAAATCTCTGTTATTATTACCGGGCCTGTAAAAGCCTATATGGTTTGCACTGTAGAACTCGTGACTCGACGAGCACCTCGCATTCAATCAACAAACCGATTCTGTGGTAGGTTGTCAACTAGACCAGAAACATGCTAGTAGAAATGCAACTAGACCGATACCAAATCTGCAGTGGATAAGAATTTCAATCATTCAGACAGGGAGGGACTGGCAGGTCCTTGGTCTCCATGGCCAGTTTTACATCCCCTGCAACACTGTAAGGTCATTTAAGAGACGGGCTACTTCGACCCTGCCTGTCAGGGCCAGCGCGGACTAGGAGGGGAAAAATCCCCGCCGAGGGGGG
>JAUKPP010137749.1:0-15069 GCA_032273245.1 Phyllaplysia taylori
ATTTCCTCACTTTCCTCCATTTCCTCCTCCATTTCCTCACTTTCCTCCATTTCCTCCTCCATTTCCTCACTTTCCTCAATTCTCCTCTATCTATTTTCTCAGTCTAAACCACCCAAAAAAGTTAGCTCCTCTATAAAGCAATAATTCGAAACTCCCTTTTCTCATTCCTGAGCTCTGACTCTTGATAAAAAAAAAAGGCCTCCCACCAAAAAAACAAAACAAATCAAAACCAAACAGAAAGAAAACATACAGTTTCGATTTCAAGTTATCTACCAATAGATGCACCAGTTTCTTTGGCCATTTTAGCAGAATACGGTGTCGATAATGTCGGGGCAAAACCCCTACAAAATCTAGCAATGCTTTTGGGTCGACGATGGCCGAGCGGTAGTGCTCCCGAATCAAAGGGGAACAGGTTTAGTTCAGTACAGGTTTTATGGTTTGGCTAGGTTTGGTCTGTGTTGCTTGACCTCAATCGAACTGCCGGCCCACTACTATACAGCGCAAACACTGGTAACGTTACTTTGTAAAAGCAAGCCATCGGGTTCCGACAACATCCTGCGGTGATACACATAAAAGCAGGTCTCTAGTCATAAGTCGTCGGTTTCTTTTGGTTTTGTTTTGTGTTTTTTTGTTTTTGTTTTTGTTTTGCTTCCGAGTTCTTTCAACAATCTGAAAGGGAAAGAAACAGAAGAATAAATACAAGGGATATTTTTAAAGGCCTACTGAAGAAGAGAGAGAGAGAGAGAGAGAGAGAGAGAGAGAGAGAGAGAGAGAGAAGAAGAAGAAGAAGAGAGAGAGAGAGAAGGGGGGGGGGGGAGAATAATAATACCGGTTGATAAAATTAAATCTGGGAAAGAAAATGATTGCGCATGCCCTGTTGATAGCAATTACTTTTCTATCATGAGGTCAACATGTTGTGCCTCTGTCTGGCCAAAGGGGAGTAATAAAGATATTGTTTTCATACTTTTTATTTACACAGTTGGTTCCCTTCAATTGAAAATCGTTTGTTACTGTTTCTTTGATTGTAAGGGACCACATGATTAAAACTAGGGTGAAGAGACGTGTTCAATTTCAACAAAGAAAAAAGGAAAGATTGATCTAGATCTAATACATGAATTAACTGTCAAACTGAATTAAATAATTAATGGACGATCAAGGTCGATGCTGCATTTTCGAAACCGGAAATTCAAGCTATCGATTAGGATTAGTGGTGAGGTGTAAATAAATGGTTACTAGCATAATAAAATAGGCCTAAATATTTATGATTTTTTATTTTTCAACCCTTTGCAGGAAACTATGACATCTCTTTAAAAGAGCAACATAGAATACTAAATGATTTAAAATAATGTTAGGATATATTTGTTCAAACCTAGATCTAGTTTAACTTTCACATCCAGTATAATGTCACCTGGGTAACATTGGCTTGGAAAATGGCGTCTATTATTATTTCAGACTAACAAGCGGGAGAAGTAATAATAAACAGACCCTATACCTACACTATGAGTTTTATCATTGGTTTCGTGGCCAATTTTGCCTTGACTCATCACTAAATAATGGAAGCTAAAGCACTTTTGTCTAGCGTCTAGATTTTAGATCTAGATCTACTTTATTAGTGTGACTTGAACAGGCAAAATATTTATTGATATTGTTCATCAGTCGGAAACTTTCGTTATCATTGTCATCAGTCACCAGTCATCGTAGTATCTTATCAGTCATCGCCCCCTTCCTTACTGTTTTATTAATGATTACTGCATTCAAACCAGTCATTACTATACTCTTACATTATACATATTACAATATATTCAATTCCTAACTCTGCTTTACTCGGGAGTTGCTGAGATGTGTGTGAGGGACTCAGACTGGTCATGACACAAGTTCTCAGGAAAATGAATTTCAATTTCTTCAGTTTTCAGGGCCCCTTGATCCTTATGATAATTGTGTGGTAAACTTCAGGTGGTTTCAGGGGGCCCAGCTCCTGGTCAATTGTCATTGATTTGATACCTTTCTATGATTTAAATTGAAGCAAGATATGATGCAGGCCTAAACTTTGTTGCTGGTATGTAGGCTTATTTATCTAGCAATAGGTTTACTGAAGTCTAAGTGGTGTGATCAATAGATCTTAGACACATTAAGAATCAGCCCAAGCCCAGGACCCTAAGTTGTAGGCTAAGTAGGCCACAAAGAGAACGCTTGAAGCAGAAAAACGCTCGTGCAATAAACTGGTGGCCAATCAACGTCACAGATGGAACTCTTTGTCTATGTGTAGCCCACTTGGCGTTTATTGGCCACCAGCTTATAGCGCAAATGTTTTTCTGCTTCAACTGTTCTCATTGTGGCCTACCTGAGGAGTGCTGTAATTTCAGGCAGTTGGAAATAGCCACATTTTCCCTACTGATTTTCTGCAGTAGCCTGCATTAGACTTTAGAATCTAGATCTCTTGCCTAGATAAAGTTGGCTATTGTTTTACAAAGATAAGGTATGTTTGCACCTTAATTTTGGTGTTGATGCATAAAGACAATAAATTTGTCCCCCTCTAAATATTGCAGTAGGAATTTTATAGGATGTAATGTAAGTAAACTATGTAATAAAACCACATGTTTACGGTTTTTAGATGGTGCTGGGTGGGGACTAATAGGCCTACCAATAAGCTACTGATAGGTTACTGCACAACACCATAATGTAATCCTGAGGGCTATACACACAAGTAATTGTATTCTATACACAAACAATGAATTTAGAGATAATAAATATTTCTCCTAAAGTCACTTTACACGTGTCTCTACCGCAAAACTTCTTTGTCTGGGGATGAAAATATCTGGCAGCAAATTTTATATACATACTGTAAACATGATTTTGTCGCGTCGGTTTTAATTTTCGTGTTTTTGGCAAAAAATAACAAGCACTCAAAATAGAATGCAGAGTGCATAATAAGTAGCCAACAAGCTTTCGAAAGGGGCATAACACCATGCCGTTCTTATATATTCTCAATAAAAGTTGTTAAATGTTCATTCAAATTTGTGACCACTCTATGGGAATATATGTGTGGGCTTTGTGGCATTTTCTTTTCTAGTTACTGAGAAATTGGCAAAAATTAAAACCTCGAGAAACTGGTTTGTCTTAATTTCGCAAAAAAAAAAAAAAAAAGACCTCGCTAAAGAAACCCACATTTGCCGCATATTATAGTATGTCTTGCATTCTGCCTGTTCTCAAGTATAAATTTTTATTGAATTTTGTGCAAAGATCTTCAGTAGTAGTAGTAAGATCTGGATGGGTTTTTTTACACAAGAAAGCTTGGTCATTTTTTATCATAGAATTGACACAAATGTTTGTTTATAGCTCGTGTGAAAATGAACAAAAAAACGTTGTCTAACTATAAAGCCATTTTTTTTTTACCTGTTTCTAGTCTTGCCTAGTATTGGGATGCATAAAGCTAGCCGGCACTTTTTTCGATGAAGTGTTCCATTTCATAATCGGCAATACTCACAGTAGCTCACAAAGTCATGTGCTGGGGGGACGAGTTAAAGAAAAGTCATCTTTATTTATCCCTGTGGGAAAATTCATTTTACAATGGTGTACAAATACATTCGTTTTCGTATAAGCGATAATACATACATGTAATTACAAATGTGAACATTGGTAACATCATTTGTACAAATTTTGCATTTATACACTCACCATTGCTGGTCGCCACTGAGCAGCGCCCAAGAACATAGTAGTAATAACAGTATTAAAACTTTAGTAAATTATACTCATAGCAGAACTATTGGGATAAATATTACTACAATATAAATAGATTACTACCCCCAGCAGACTCAATACCATTGAGAAAATATGCTCGCTATCAACAAACATTTTTAACATGCTCTGAAATTCAACATGCTGACAAGATTTTCGCTGTCCAAATCCGGGTACCCATCGACACCTGGGTGTGGTGAGGAAAATGCGTGCAAAGTGCCTTTCCCAAGGACACAACGTCGGGTCCGAGTTGGGATTCGAACCCGCAACCTCCCTATTACGAGTCCGGCAGCCTTACCACTAGGCCACCGACGTTAAGTTGAAGATTACTCACGTATCGAAATTACTCGTTATGGAATGGAGCATTTAGTCGACAAAACAGTGGACGACCATTGTGCATCCCACTCTAGATGTGTGTTTGGGCAACTTTAAACAATGATGTCTCAGATGAGTTTCACTATAGTTAATGCAGTGCTAGTTTTAGTCTCTGACAAGATGGAGAATTCCTCTCAAAGTACAGTAGCTATTTCTTACATGATTTGTAACTATGTATTGTATTTATTACAGCAATAATCACAACATGGCTGCTGAGTGGGGCAAGAAGGCAATGGGTCGCATCGACAGATCACAATTTGCCAACGATGAGCTCTTGAAGTCTCTTGGGAATCAGCTAAATGTTGACTTCTCAAAGTATGATCAATGGCAAAGGAAAGAGAGGGTTATGAGACCTCCAGTACAGAAAAAGAAATTGCAAGGTAGGCCTACACACCTTGATATTTCTGTTATAAGACCCTGTTTTTATTCTTTTTATTATTGATATTCAATTATTATTTTTTATAAGAGACTGGGGTTTCTTTTTAACCTTTTTTTTTTTTATTAACATTACAGTTGTTTGCTGTGTCTTTTAGACTTGATGTGCCTCAAACTTTCTGTCATATATTATGATGTGCTCAATGCAACAGAAAATTACTCTGCCTTGATTTTGATTTAAAAAGCATTGATTGAATTGTGATGGAAAATTGAAAATGGTAACAGATTTTAAGAAAGTTTGCGTTTGTCTGTAAACTTTTGCTATATTTGATGTCTAACAGTATTATAGGATTTCCTTCAGATGTTTCCATGCAAATGTAATGTAAACAAAAGGATTTTACAGTGTAAATGAACACAAACTTTAATTGAAATGGGTGAGCTGAGATGTTTCTCTGCTGGAATGTCTCGACTGGACAGCTGAAATTAGAGCTCTTCGTTGTCACATGTTCTTAGAATATGTCCAAATAGGAATATTTATTGGATTCAACGGCTCTTACAAAGGGCTCATGCAATGCTCGCCCTTTATAACATTCGTCTCATCCAATAAATCCTCATATCACCTAACACTAGTAGTATATTTACTATTTATTGTAATAGAGACAAAAATGAATACATGTTACTTCCTGACGTGTTCAAGGAACGAGATCTGCACTAGTTTATTTAATGGACAACTCTATTCAATGTACAGAACCACCTATGACTTTCAAAGTGGGAACATTGAATCGAGCGGGCTCAGCAGACACCGCCCCAACTCCAATCCCTCGAGGTCGACGGGCTCAAGCAAGACTTGAGGAAGAGAGAAGAATACAGCAGGAGAAGAGGAACATGCTTGAGGTACTGGCTGTGTTGCTTTGGAATTTTGTTGAAGGGGAAATGGCTTTGTTGTGTGTAGGCAGTTTACAGGGAATAACAAATTGACAGCAATGCATGGCATAGATGTGTTCGTGAGGTTTTGAGAAATGATAACTACCTCATTCAATTTTCATAGGCCTACAGTATTATCAATTATCTTGGGGATAATTTGTTGGAGTCCTGAATTGTAGCCTGCTTGTCTATTTGACATGTCTTTCTGCATCTTAATGTGACTTAAAGTCAGTCATTTTCACAAGCCCAGTTAAGTGATCATAGTTTGATCCATCCTCACTTTACTCATTAAGAATTGTAATGTTTAATTGAAGCATGATGTAGACACTGGTAGGATCATTGTGTTTATGAATATGTTTACACAATATGTATACCTGAAGTAGAACCAACATACAGCTACCAGCACTGTGGAGCAGTGGTTAAGCTTTTCACCAGTCATGCGGAAGACTGAAGTTCGATCCAGTTGGGGTTTTTTCTGCAGGGATTTTTTCCCTCACAGCCCGGTTTGACCCTGACAGGCAGAGTCAGAGTAGACCGTCTCTAAAATGACCTTACAATGTTGAAGGGGACGTAAAACTGGTAACCAAAAAAAACATGTAAAGCTCTTACAGTAGGCTATTTAGTATTTATGTGCTATTTTTTCTTCTCCTCTGTCAAATCCAGCTCAAGATCAGAAATTCAAGACAGTCCCTGGTGCTCTACAACAAACGTGCAAAAGAACTGTATCCTTTGTGGGAAATCTGGGTTGCAGCATAATGAAATCAGACCCTCGTAAATTTTTGGGCATTTTGAATTATTAGTATCATGTTAAACCTTGAACATTTCTGTTGCTGTGTGTGTGAAAAAACTATTGATTTATCATGAATTGAAGTCAAGATATTTGCAATTTTGATTATATAAAAGTCACCCACTATCAGAAGTAAAATTATAGAAAAAATGCTCATTAACGTCCCCTGACTTTCAAAATGGCAATCTTTTTCTTTCAAACTGTTTTATAATGCTCCATGAAATGTGTTTTTAAGTGAATACAGAAGGTACTAAGACTCTCAAACAATTCAAGGTCAAAACTGCCTAAGACTCAGAAAAAGGCTGATAACTCAGTTCCCCTTGATTTGACGAGCACCTGATTTCATGGCTACGCAACACATTTGATTTTAAATGCTGATGTGTTAATGACTTTTTTCCAGACAAGCAGAAGTTGTAAGTAGGAGTCCCTAGCGTCTGTTATCATGTATTTTTTCAATTAGGACACTCATTTATTGTATGTTTTATCATCTTCTCCCCCCCCACCCCCCTCATTATTTTATACAATGGCTAAAGGCTAAAAATAGTGGGGGTGGTTTAAAAAAAAGGAGAAAAAAAAGGAGAAAGGAGTAGAGTGAAATTTAATGATAATGAATGAAAGACAGAGCTAGATGATTAGCTGTTTTTTTTTCTCAATGTTTCAATTATGTGTTTTATCTTGATCTGTTTCATGCAAAATCTGAAATATTGAGAACACAATTTTTATTCTTATTTTTGGAAATATTCTTTCCTTAAGTAACCACAGAATTGACATGAATTTGGACATTGCCCAGGAAATTGAAAACCAAGAACACGAGACACACGTTGAAGTGAAACGGTTACTTCGGAAATATGAGAAGTTCAGAGTGAGTCCACTGTATGTGTCATAAAATGCTATTTTTGGGCTGAACTTTTAAGAAAAGCATTTATGCTGGGGGGGGAGGGGGGGGGGGGGGGTTTCCGTAGTATTTTTTTTTCCGCAGTTAGAACAATGAGTTTTGCATTATTAAATCAATAAATAGAAACTTTGGGCGAAAAAAACTTATGATGAAAACCTCTATCATGTCATACAAAATTGGACAAAATTAAAACTTAACTGTGTCCAAAGTAGTGCAAATTATGTTCAACTCATATTTAAAATTGCAAAGCTCTTTTTTTCGATAATGATACAGTATCAATTTCTTTCAGTTTGCTAATTGGTACAACTTTTTGTTGATACTTTACAAGGAAAAATTAACTTTTTCATCCTTATCTCCCCCTGTTTGTTTCCTGTATGAATTATTTACGTCGTCACATTGGAACCATTCAGTTCTTTTTTTTGTTTTTGTACTCTGACAATGTATTGATATCTGCATCACAGGGTGGAATTGCTACGCTCAACACAAACTTTGTGAAAGAATTGTCAGAGGCGCGAAGGGATCTGGAATTTACAAAAGAAACCATTAGATTGAAATTGGAAGGTAAGCTAATGTGTAGCCTGTGGCCTTCAGTTACTAGTTGACAAAATTCTTCTCTCAAGAAAAAATAATACTTTTTAGAAACAAATATTGTCGCTTTCTTTGATGAATAATAATTCTCTTAATATTTTTGGGATAAAAAAAACCCCACTATACTGGAGCCGAAAAACATAAATATTGGTTTTAAGAAGCTTCCTAAGTGGGACTGAAATTCCCATATCTATTGTGAATACATGAAGAACACGTGCAAATCTTTTCCTCATGACGACATTATTCCTTCCTCAATGTTCTAAAATGAGTTTGTGCCTAACCATTACGCTACGGACCTTGGTACTTGTAGATGGAATAAAGCCAATGTTTGAAGGTTGAAGACATAATGAATCAATAGTTCAGTCCCTTACTCGCTATTTTGCTAGGAAAACCCAAGGTTATTTTAATGGCGAAGTAGATGTGCCCCCTCTTCTCTGGAAATCCCGCTGTTTCTTCTGGGTTCTTTTACTATGGGACATCTCCATTCTGAAATGATAAATTTTTTTATCCTGTCTGTCCTCAGCTCTGGAGAGAGAACTTGAGGAGATGGACCTGAAGTTGAAAGCCAAACAGGATCAGCTTAATGTACTACACAGCTACAAGGTAGAGATAACTCATGATACATTCACAATGAATCTAAGCTCTTTGAATTTTGACCATGGCAGACGCTAGACAAATAGGGTTTTCTTAGAGCCAAGCCGTGGGCTTTGTTTGGGTCACCAGTATTACGCCCCTTGCAACGCTGTAATGTTTTACTCGCCGCATCTATGCGCCAGGCCCAATAAGCCCAGTCGTGTCACGGCTGGCTGCGTGTGTCCGGTAGGATTCTTTGTGCTTCTGGCTGTGTGACTACAAAGTGTTAAGAGGCAGGTTACTTTGTCCCTGCCTGTCAGCGTCAAACTGGGCTGAGAGGGACAAATCCCAGCAGAGAAACAAAAATTGTCCTCACATGGGATCGAACTCAGGTCTTCTGCTTGATAGGCTAAGAGTGTTACCATACATCACTGATGCTGGTGGGCTTTTTTGTGATTAATAAATGTTGTATATATTATACGGACCAATCAAAATGTGGAGATGTTTATTTGGAGCAAGATATTGTTAAACTATCTGCCCTCTTTCATTAGTTGACGTTATGTAGCTTTGAATAAAATAAATTATTATGGAGGGAAATTGATCTATTCAATCATGCTCACATCGATGGGTGATCAGATACGTTTTAGATGCTCATCCACAAATTCAAACTGGTTAAGAAAAGCTAAGGAAAACAGCTTTACGTTGGACTATGTGTACTTAGGCTTTCAATCTGTTGTTAGAAATGCCCTTTAACGTCACGTTTGAATGGGTTTTTTAGTTTTTATGGTGGGTGCTAATTTGATATCACTGAATGCAATAAAATTCAGCCCATAGATACATACATATTGGAAGTGAATACCTATTTGCAATCTGTGTATAAATGCAATCCATTCATATCTAGTGAGATTCTTACGCATGACTGGATTTGATATTATTTGTATTCTCTTATACAGGACAAAGAATACCCAGTGAAAGCCATGATGATTGCTAATCTACATACAGAGATTGAAAGTGTGAAGAATTCAAATCAGGTAAGCTGATATGTAGCTACAACTACAGTTTACTCTCTGTGGGTGCATAGGCATGAAACTGAAAGGAAGTGGAACTTCAAATGTGTATGAAAGGGATCCACATGGATTCAACAGAGATGGTAGTTGCAAGTGAAATAAATAGAATTAGGACACCAACCACAGTCAACCAAAGCGTAGATAATATTTTATTTGCACTCTCTATTTGCACACATATCAACAATTGTTCTTGATAGAACTCTTGCTAAGTATTTCCAAAAATTGAAATGAACTAAAACACTATGATAACTTTTCTCCCTGTACAAGCTTGATCATTTACTACTAATGCCAAATACAATGTTGTGAGATGTCCTTGAGGTCATTCAGGATGGATCCGCAACCTTTACAGGACAGTTATTCCATGAAAAGTGTTTACTAAAGTCGTGCATTGCATGTGGAATTAGTTTTCAACCTGTTGTTTGTGTCTTTCTTCCTCGATATTTATTTGTTCTATGCATTTGGCATTTGTTTGACTTACATCTGGGATAACTTAGCATAATTTTGTGAATGTTTTTTTCTTCCCGTAGGAAGACCAGGAAGAGTTGGAACACATCATCAACACAGAGCTGGGCAAATACGACAAAGAGAGAATACGACTCACTAACGACATCACTCGAAAGGTCACAGAGGTGAGAAGATGAGTAATACATTGGTTTCTTTTTATGACTGAGAATAAGGAGAGATGTTCTTTGTTGTTGTAGTTTTTTTTTGTCCAGCGGTTAGTGAACTCCAGTTCACATAGATTGTCAAGCAATGCTGAGTGATAGCAGCTTTGGAGGGGATGACTACTGTGGTGTGTCCTTGAGCAAGTCATGTCAGCTCTAGCTCACACAAGCGCTGCCCAGTGCTGACCAGCTGTTGCATACAAGAAAATGTTTAGAATGGATATGAATGTTGTTGTTATATTATGTGGGGACGAGCATCTCTCTCCTGGGATCCGTCCCTCTCAGCATGGGTTGACCCTGACAGGCAGGGTCAAAGTAGCCTGTGTTTTAAATTAACTTACAGCGTTGCAAGGGATGTTAAGCCAAAACCAAACCAAAAAGAAAGAGACAAATGCTTGTCTCAATGTCAAGGGCTATCAATTGTTTGATGTGCACTATAAAGTACAAACTATTTGTAGCCTGTGTGTAGAGCTAACGTTCAGACATTGTGTTTCAGGAAGCTGTTGCTTTGATGCATCCAAGCTTAAAAGATATGGCACTACAAAATCTTGTCATGAAAAAGGTAGGTTTATTTATATATATGTATTCAGAACTTAAAAATTGATGCTATCAGTTTGGAATTCATGGACTTTAATTATAAGAAACCATAGACAATAGCATCATTTTGATTTTGAATAGCCCATGAGCAGTGTTTTACTAAATTGTTGAATGTAACATAATTGTTATGACTGCGTCTGTGATGTTTCATGCCCGTTATAGCTAGATTTAAAAACATGAAGGATTGCAATTGTTGGGTCTCTATGAATGTCCATTGAACCATCTGTTAGGTTATCTCATTAGGAATGCATGATTGTTTAAAGATTCATAAAATTGGTTGTGGTAAGTTCCACAAATATACTAAAAATATTGCGCCAAATGTAGGAGCAAAATTCCATAGTTAGGCTGTAATTACATTTACTCACAGAATCTCTTATAAGTGGCTAAAATTCTGTTTGCATCAGGATCACATTCAATAAGAGCGCTAATTTTTTATATTGTTGAAAATCCCAGCCAGACTACTTTTTTTTAAATTCATCCTTGTATGCCTCTGCAGTAATGTCCCTAAAAGTTTCATAATTTACACATTGTGTAGCTTTTTGGAATGACATGGAATAGCGTCAAGAAGCTAGCCCAGAATAGAGAAAAGTGGAAAGTGTTTGTGCGTGGCCTATAATACCCTGGACCAGGGTGAGAAATTAGGCAATGATGATTATGACCTAGCGTTTTAGTCCCTTGGTATTTTTTTCAATCGAGGCCTAGGGTACCCTTTTTTCCAAACAGAAAACGTTGTTATTGGTAAAGAACCTGTTGTCTGACCATCTAGGAGATTGAGTTCCACAAGTTGGGCCAGGAGGAATTGTCTCGAACGAACCAGGAGCTGGAGGAAGAAGTACAGCAGCTTCTCACAGATCCCAAGTCAAATCTACGGCTACAGATGTTCCCAGAGTTCTTCCCTGGCAGAGAAAAGTTAGTCAAGTCTCTTTGTGTTTTCCAGTAATTTTTCATGGGTCTTGTTACGTTTTTGCCTTATGTGGCTTTTCTTGACCATGACATGCCTGTGGATGCAGCATACAAAGAGCAACCCTGAGGGGAACTTAACACTTTGTAGTCCGACAGCTAGAAGTACAAAAAATCTACCGGTCATGTGCAGCCAGCCATGACATGAGTGGGCTTCTCAGGCCTATCTGGGCTGGAGCATATGTGCATCATGGGTCTCAATATTCTGCTACTTAGCGGATTTCCGCTACCGCCATTTCCTCCACTACACTTCGCTAAACATTTCGTAAGTGGCGCTTTTACTTAGAATTATCTTCCAGACCCTCAAATTCGAATGAAATAACCTTGCTTTGATACCCTGATGGTTTTTATTTCAGCATTCTAAGGTTAAACAGTAAAGTAATAATGGATGTCTCACGAAATGGTTTCCTGTCGCTATCATGCGGAAAGTTCCTCCTTTTTAAAAATTCTGAGTTGAGACCCATGGTGCACTGAGTGACTACAAAGTGTTAAGCTTGCTTAGGTAAAAAATGACAAAAGGAGATTAAAACAGCTGATGCTAGCGCCTCTATAAATAACCTACTCCTTGCTACTAAAGTTATCTTTTTTAATGACCTTGGATCATCTTCCTTAGTGTTTTTAATTTTTTTTCTTTGGCAAACTATTTTATTGTCCTGAAAGGTTCAAATAGAGTAGCAAGCTAAATCAAGAAAAAATACAGACATGGAATTGTTTGACTAATGTTCTTTTAGATGTATTTGTGTACACTTCTGTTTAGAAAATGAAACTGTCTTTACTATTTTATCATGAATTTTTCACTATCCAGTTGGTACCATTTAGCACAGAAAGGATTCTAATACTTAGCCATATGGTTGTATAGTCCTCACCCTCACCCCCACACCCCACCCCACTTCCCTCTCCTAGTTATACATTTATTATAATGTACATGGAATTTCGTTTACATCTACAGGTGTACCCCAGACATGGATGTTGTGTTGGATATTCCCAAGCAAGAGTGGCTTCCTATCTGATGTCATTTTATCCCCATCCCAGCATTTTTTATGAATTTAGATTATCGTTGGCCATTTCCTAAATAGATACATGAGTATCATGATTTTCCCTGCTTTCAGTTTGAATCAACTTGATGTGATTCTATTTGTTAAAGGTAGTGAAAAACAGCCTTGCATATCATTTGATTCAATTTGATTGTTTTGTCATTGATACAAGTATCACGATGAAGATATCTGCAAATGAATGTACTTGAGATCAAATAATTTTCTTTATTTGTGAGGAAGAGTTCTGCTGTTGGCCACAAGCTTATTTTTTTCCAACCGCACATGGTTTATGTTAATAGTTTGAGGTGGAAAACTCATTTGAATGTGTGATTTTGATTGTAGCATGCCACAAGCTGTGATATTCATGGTTTAAAGTGGGAAAACAATTCTCATGCTACATTTTGAGTGTAACATTCTGCAAGCTGTCATATTCATGGTTTAAAGTACAAAACACATTTCGAGTGTCATTTTGGGTGAAGTGTGCCACAAGCTGTCATATTCATGGTTTATGAGACCCAATTTTGAGGTTCTATTCTTTTCACTTTGATTGTGCAGAGAATCACAACTTGAGTTTCTTAAATGAGTGCATTGAACAGAAAATAAAAGCACTGTAGCATGTCATGGTACTTCAAAGACAAAAGAGAACTCAATGAATTTGTGTAAAAAGCATTCAAATCAACTTGTGCATGAGACTGCAATAAAAAAAAAAAGACGAACTTAGACCCAGATTAATTGTGCAAAACTCCTGATTTCGCTCTAGTCTAATAATCCCTAATTTTGACTGTACCTGTAGAAACATGAGTATGTGAGTTAGTTATGCCCTTCACTCTACTTGGAGCAGAGGCATCAACAATGACTCTCCAACGAGTCGTAATCTGTGCTGTCTTCTCCAGCTGTCCTCATTCCATTTTTGTTGGTGTCATATCTATAAATGTATAAGCAGACCTCGTATTGAATATGTGCCTGTGCCTTTGGTGTTTTGGGCCTTTTTTTTAATCTCTTTCTCCATCATTTCCTGGTCTGCTTTATGTGGGTTATCTTCAGTAAAAGTTCCTCACGCTTGTGATGAGTGGTGCTTGCTTTCATGTGAGTTGATATAATTGTTGTTCTCTAAGTTGAAAACCTCATAGTTGCACTATGATTTTCAAAAGAAACCCTCTTATTTTTTTTTTAACTCAATTATTTTCTTCTTGGTACTCACGGAACTACAAAAAGTAAAACTCTGGTCTGAAAATTTATGAAGTTTTCAAAGAGCCAAATGGTATGGTTTAATTAATGTATTTAATGTTTAGTATAATATGATTTTTTTTTGCTATTTTGTAAAAAAATACATATTATTGCATTTGTGAGGTCTGAAATTTACAGGGAAAGTGTATTACGTGCATGTGGTTTAATCATACTATACTGTCTTTTACATCGGCTTGCGAATGTTTTAATTTTTTACACTGATACAGAAGTTGAATGTTTTGTTTTGCTGAAGACTCCAAAATGCATGCATGGGTATTGGGAGTACTTGTCTTTTTTCATGTCAATAAAAAAGACATTGTGATAAGAAAGAAAAAGATAATAATTTTGTTGAAGTACTGTTTTCTTGTACTTTCGAAATGAATTAGTTTGTGTTTTACTTCTGATTCTCACAACAGCAGTAGACATTTAAAAAGAATGCAGTGTCTGTGGTCTAACAGTTAGGCTCTTTGCCTGTCATGCAAGAGACACGAGTTCTATCCCAAGTGCGGAAGATCTAATGATAATAATAGAAATGGATCGCATTTATATAGCGCATACTGGCTCTACGCGCTTTACTAACATTATTACCCCAGCAGACAAAAGTAATTCAGAAACGTTCTCAACTTCCTGAGAAGCATACAGTGCAAGCTGCCATTTTACAAGTGCTCAAACACTAACATTAACATACTGACAAGATCTTTCGCTGTCTGTAGCTGGGTACCCATCAACACCTGGGTGAAGAAAGGAAAATTCGTGTAAAGTGACATTCCCAAGGATACAACATCGGGCCCGAGCCGGGATTCGAACCCACAATCTTGAGATTACGAGTCCGGGTCATGTAAGAAACATGCTACTTTCGACTCCTCCTCTCCGGGCCAACTAGAGCTGAAGGGACGAGTCGGGTTACTCATCACCACGGAGGAATGGAATTCGGTTCCTCGACCTTATAGTGTATAGGCAGAGGGCCTAACCATTACATCTAAGACACGGGTGGGACCTTACAGGGCCGTTCAGTGTTGCCAAAGGTGAAAGTTTCATTTTTCATTTATATCTAATTGCACTGGCAAGTTGTTGCTCTAGAACTGCTACAGATTTTAAGTCACTATCGACCCTAAGATGGTTAGGCTACTTACTACTTACGGGCCAGGCCGTCCTCCAGAACTGCTGTATATATATATAGATTCTAATTACTATCGACACGGAAATGATTTAAGTACCGGGTCGTAGACATAGACACAAGCGACAGTTATCAGTAAAGAACCTGGGG
>JAUKPP010137860.1:0-15067 GCA_032273245.1 Phyllaplysia taylori
CCCCCCCCCCCCCCCCCCCCCCCCCCCCCCCCCCCCCCCCCCCCCCCCCCCCCCCCCCCCCCCCCCCCCCGCCCTATGGAATCGGATGATTTATATAAAATGGCCAGTGGTCAAATTCAATACTATTGTATCTTTACTTCCATTGACATTCCTTTGATTAATATTGTAATAGTAGTAGAAAATCAGCTTTTGCCTCTCCTGTAAAGTTAGAAAAATCGAAGTCATGATAGTTGAACTGCCACCTCGCGATGTACATATTCTATAGTCTTTTATATCAAATATATTTTCAAAATTCAATGTTATCAACCCCAGGGATGTTAATGTAAAAAAAAAAGACAAAGAATGTCAGGCACTTTAGTAAACAACAGAAATGCCCCAAGCTGATAACATCATAAAAGCTAATGTTGATAAGGAAATATTTTCTCATTCAAATTCAAGATAGTGAGGCCATGATCAAATGAAGTAAATAGCTCACAAAGGTTGAGAGGGATTATATTAGATGTGCAATCTATTATTATGTTGTTCCCCTTGAGAAAGTGTTCAGAACTACGTGTAAACTAGTAGTCTGCCTACCTTGTACATTTAATGTTCATGTATTTTACTGTTTGTGTCTTTTCTATTGTTATTGTTGCTGACCTAGGACTTGTATATATGGTTAATCACCCTTCAGGTTGTCTTCATGACCTATAGAGCTATGGTACATTGGTTGCTTATCGATTTTTATAAAAGAAGATCTATTACCATACTTACGGTATGTAGCTTGTTATAGTTCTATCTTTCAAGTAAGTTGGGGTTTGTTAGGACAAGGGGGGCTATCAAATGAGATTTTTACCTGTTTAGTTTTCTCATAATAATTTAATGAAGCCTCTGCTTAGAGCTGACCAAGATTTTTGAGTGATGAAATCTGTTTACAACTGTTAGACTTTGTCCCTTTTTTTGCATTTTATCACATAATGACCTGGTGTTGTTATTCACTCATCTATACACTCTAAATGGTTATTTATTTGTATGACAAGATAAAAAGATAGTTCAGATGGAAAGTAACCTGAGACAATGTGAAGATGACACGAAGTTAAAGAGAATGCAGATAATTATGTCGTTAGTGCTCTTTAATGGGGTCATCTTAAAGAAAGGTTGTCTATCATGTGTGTGTGTGTGTGTGTGTGTTTGTTTGTTTGTCATAAAGCATGTTGGCATTTGTGTATTTCAATGTGCAGTGTGTTTTTGTATGCTTTAGATATTCTATAAATGTATTAAATCTTGTTAATATAGCAATCATAATATTATTAGCCCTTGAACTGTAAGGGAGAAAGTGGAAAGCCACACACATTAAAGCAAAATACACAAAGATAATCATGAAAAACGAGCGAGCACATAAATGCAAGCAAACAAACAAGCAGACTCTAATACTTTCATTCCATGCTGAGTTTAAAGTCTCTGCAGTTCACAAAATGGGCTGCAGGGGCCTTGTTGACATAGACTGTAGGATTCATATTGACATAGCAACGAAAGAGTTTTGGTGAAGAAAGAAAAAGCTACTTTATTCATCCCCGTGGGGCAATTAATTTTACAATGATGGTGGTATACAAAGACATTCATAGTCATACAGCCAATGATACATAGCTACAAATATCAACACAGATAACATCATTCATACACATTATGCAAACACACACATCAGTGCCGGTCGTCACAGTGCAGCGACTAAGAGTAGTATACATGTAGTTATAAAAATCAACATTACAATCATAACAAATT
The DNA here is from genome assembly GCA_032273245.1 of Phyllaplysia taylori. Taxonomy (NCBI): domain Eukaryota; kingdom Metazoa; phylum Mollusca; class Gastropoda; order Aplysiida; family Aplysiidae; genus Phyllaplysia; species Phyllaplysia taylori. The sequence continues at coordinate 1,759 of JAUKPP010137860.1, forward strand.
ATACTTAAAGCAGAACAATCTATTACAATTTAAATATTATTATTTAAGGAACATGGAAACCAAAACCAACAACACCAGAAGCATCAAAATGTCAGCATGATACATCAACTTGTTACCCTGTTATTTATGTGCTTCTCCACAGTTCCAGATTTTCACTATCCCAAGAAGCCGAGAAGTGAAACAATCCTACCTGAGCAGCGTGCTTACCACCTGCCAGGCCATGCTCTTCTCTTTTCCATTGGTTTTCAAACTCCAGCCAGATGTGGTGAGTGTCATAGATTGTGCTTTGGGTTTTTTTAATAGCTTTAGATGAAGATGGTTGGGGCAGGGGATGTACTGTTGGTGAACGGATTTTGTAGAATAGGCCACCCCTCTTCCTCTTCCTCCAAAGGACATGCATGTTATGTTGTTTCGTCAAATATCAGGCTGAGTAATGAATAATTATGTTTAGGAAGATACAAATTACTTTGGAGATATTTACTCTCCCATGTATCTGAATTATACTCTATTACCGTTGACTACAGATGGGTGAATGTTGTTGGGAGAGTGAGTTAAAGATGAAAAACTTTAGAGAATGTTGTTAGCTAAAGCAATGGGGGTAGGGCTGGGGACTGAGAGAATTATCAACTTTAGTGGATTCGACTGTTTGAGACAATGACATTGTAAAATGCTAGTAGCTTTTAAAACATTTATTTCTTAGATTTGACGTAATATCATTCATTCCTTTAGTTATTACTGTATGCCCATTATGAACCATGTTCTGTTTGTTTCATGCTCTTTTCTTACATTGATCAATTATTTTTTTCAACACAGATACTTGTCAATGGTCCTGGTACATGTGTACCAATTTGTTTTGCTGGATTGTTATTAAAGGTAAGGAACACTTTCAACAAAATATGTTTTTTTAAAATGCACTTTGTGAACAGCAATGACGATGAAGGAACATTATTCCCCCGTGCATGTCCCTATGACAATTCTGCCATCTGATTGGTAAGCTATAGACAATTTGATGGTAATAAAATGAAAGCAATTTCTATTATCTGGATTTAGCAAGGTTAGTTCACTCTATTTTCAATTGTTTTGTAAGTGTTTATAACTGCATGTCTTCAAGATTAAACTTTAAGAATGTCCAAATGGGAACGTTTCAGGATAGTAGCACTAGTAGTACAGTAGTAGTGGTAAAAATTTTATTGCATTGAACATATTATTGATATTTTCATAAAAAATCATGTGTTGGTAATTGTACATTATGACAGTGTTGATGGCAATGATGATTGCAATGATTCAATGATGATGAAGAAATTTAACAATGATGGAATGATGATAGCATATGAGTAGGAAGTGAGACATTTTTTTTTTTACACTAGTGCAAATCTCTGTCTGTTTCACGGGATAATAATAATATAAATTTTGTCTCTATTATAATAATGGTATCCTTATCCTTCTCTCTGTCGATCTTTCCAGCATACATCTCTTAGACACTAATCACACTGCCACTGTTGAAACCCACTTTGGGACTTTTCCCAATCCTCAATCACTACTGACCCAGGAGCTCAATTTTTCAGATTTTTCAGAAATGCATACAAAGCACTTGATCTGAAAGCCACTTTCTTAGTGAAAGTATGGAGAAGTTAAAAACATACAGCTGAGAAGAAACTTTTCAGAAATATAAAAAAGAATGGAACCAAACACTGGTTTGTTTGATCGAAATTGATTCGGTAATAAAGTCTGGAGCCCGAACAGAGTCCCCCACCCCCTCCCCATTTTTTTTTTATTATACTAATAAGACAACATTTATATCTCTGCTTGACCTTAAAATTTCTAGTGTTTTATTTTTATCTTTGTACACAGTTGTAACACAGTTTGTTAAAATTCTTACATCTAGACCTACGTTTACTTTTTTATGTGTAGTAGGTATTGTACATTTTGATGCTAGTAATTATTCCTTATTTTTTATCTTCTCTCTCCTCAGTGGCTGAGTGTAAAGAATGTCTTCATTGTGTATGTAGAGAGTTTTTGCCGAGTCACCTCCTTGTCTCTCTCAGGAAAGCTGCTCTACCATTTTATTGATGCTTTCTTTGTGCAGTGGCCAGAGTTAGCTGAAAAATATCCTGGAGCAAAATATGTAGGAAGATTGGTATGATACTGATGCATTGTCATGTATATCCTAGTCATATCCAAAGATCATTAAATTGCAATACTCATTATGTACATTTGAAGAGCTTCATCACAAAATATGTCATACGCTAAAGGGGAGAAACGGAGACAATTGTACTTTACCATTTTCATTTAACAATATTTTCGATGAAAAAATCCATGTCGATGCCATGATTTTAAGAACAAATGAAATGCTTTGCGATTTTTTACTGAGCCAAAACATGTTTGGTTATAATCAGTCATTAAAAGTGACATAACTGAATTTTTTGTGTGCTTATAACGCGTTCTGTGGTGAAGCCCTTCTTAGTTTGTAATTTCTCATTTGAATTTAGGGGAAGAAACAGGCTTAAAACATGTAATATAGAACATCAGGCACATTTGGAGATAAGTGCTATTTAGTTCCAACTATAAGAAGAGATGAAGAAAGAGACCGAGTGTTTTATCTATCATGAAAAGCCACCAAATGTGAGGCGCATGCTTGTTTTTTTTCTTTGTTCAATTGAAAGAGGATTGGGATAGAAGTTTCAGTCATGTTGTATCATACTCTGTGGTCTTATGGGTGTAAGTTAAATTAATCATTTTATAAAAATTTGTGGTAACATATTTGTTTTTCCTCCTGTGGCCTTCATTTTGATCTCATGCCCTGAATATGAAAGCATAATACATGTAATACATTACATTGATTTATATAGTTTTACTGCAGCCTCAACATGCTTTTAGAGGTGGGTTCTTATCATCATCTGTCACAGTTACAAAACTGCTCCCTTTCAAAGACCTAAGACCTTACCTCATGTACTGGTCATGTTTTTCACTACACATACATGACAGAGATGATGTGCAGCAGTTTTCTTCTGTGCTCCAGTAAGGGCAGGGAGAATGCATTGTGAGATTGGGGAAAGAAGGAATGATATAGTGCTCAAAAGACTAAACATGTCATGAATGGTAAAATAGGTAGCAAGTTCTTACAACGAAACAGAAAAAAGTCTGCTCAATGTTTCAACTTAGCCATTTTTTTTGCATGGAGATTAGTGAAGATGTTTCTGTAATAATATAAAGTTAGAACTTGCAACAAATCTTTTTTAAAGACATGTGCAGAAGAGATTTTTTACAGGAATGTACCATGTAGACATGGATCTAGAGACAAGTGGTTCAGTTGGCGTCTGAGAGATTCATCACATTCTTTGCTTGTCAACAGAATTGCTTTTAGAAGAGAGAAGGTCCTGTCACCTATGATTTTAAAGAATTAATTTAAGTCCCATATAGTTGTGGATGTAAAGCGTGCAGTTTATTAAGCTTTCTCCAAAGGAATATTTGTTTTCATGCATTGAAATGTTTCCTTTTAAAAACATTTTTAGGGCAGCAAACTGGGATCAGTTTGATTTATAAATCCGTTTTTGATTACAGGTAATTTTGTCTTAATTAGAAGCTATTAAAGATAAAACCACTGAATAAATGACAAATGGCTAAACAAAATAAAGGGAAAAATGAGAAACATGTGTGGGTTGCAGTATTTGATTACTCTGATGTTGGCAACAGTGGTCATTGTTTTAATATATATACATTATTTTTGTGCATTGCCTTGAATTGATTGCAGTTGGTGCAAGTGAACATTCATAATATATTCAGAATTGTCAAGGTTCCATCTTTACATGAAGCACATCAGCACTTGGTTTGGTTACCAATTTTACATCCCTTGCAACTCTTTACGGTCATTTAAGAGACGGGCTACTTTGACCCTGCTTGTCACGGCCAACCTAAGCTGAGAGGAAAAATCCCAGCAGCGTAAATGCGGACTGTCCTCATGTCAGATTGAACTTGGGCCTTCCACATGACAGGTTAAGAGCCTTAGAACCACAGCGCAGACATCAGCTCTTGTTTGTCAGGCAACATGGCGCATCTAAGGTAAAATGTCTTAGAAAATAAAATAAAAGGTATTTATGCCATCTGCTGTGCATTACAGTGGTAGAATCTCATGACATACTGTATTATGCGCATTTGTACATCGGTAATTTAGTTTGTGAAGTGGGACTGGAAGGTAAGTATGATCTTATTTAGAAAAGTACTGAAAAGGACAGCGGGTGATTATTGCAATTCAGGTTATTTTATCGAGCAACTTGAAATGGAACCATACAATTTTGGACAAGTTTCACAAATTCAAATCACTTGCCAGAAGTTACTATTTATATAATGAAGGCCATGTTATATCTCGTATTCTAGAGAGTTTGTACAATGTGCTCAACATGATCCACATGGAGGTCTATGCATAGTGAAGGCCTACAGCGGTGTTTTTGTACAGTGTATTTTATATAATGCAGAACATTACAGGAGTTTGACTTCAAGCTCGAGGATGGTAGGAGTTTATTCTTTGTTTTGCCAGATTGTTTACTCTACCTGATATTGATAACTCATGTTTTAGTGCCTGCAAAGTGAAATAAAATACAATGAATTGACTTAATGGTTTTGAAAGTTCTTTGCCATGTGTCTCTTATCTTCCATTTACAGCAAACCTCTTTATTCTGTTTGAAGTTATTAAAGTTATTTATTTATAGAGGCACCAGCTTCTTTGGCTGTTTTACCCCTTTATTCTGTTTAACTTGAAATATGCATGTAGTGTAGTTGGCGGTTTAGCAGGATTTGTGATATATGTTTGTAACTTAGCTTCTTGTCCCTTGCTGCATCTTAAGATTAAAACTGTAGAATCATTTACGAGTAGGGACCTCCATTTTAATGTATCTCTGTTGGTGTTAGGAAGCGGCTAGGAGACATGAAAACTCCATTAAAAAGAGTGGTTTCTTCAACCCTACCTGTCAGGGCCAACCCAGTCTGAGAGGGACTTAACTTCCCTAATAAAGATAGGTAAGTTTATCCAGTATATATGGATCAAACTCCTATCGTCTACGTGATAGGCCAAGAAACTAACCATGACAGCACAGAGGGATGCGTTGGTGGCCAAATGGTAGTGCGCCCACCTAGAGATGAGGATTTGAATCCGGGGAGGTTCACTGATATTTTTTCTGAGTTTTTATGGCTCAGCCCCTTGTTCTATCAGAGATGGACGTAAAATTCAGAGGTCCCGCCTCATAAATGACCTTACAGTCTTACATGGGGTGTTAAACCAAAACCAAAACAACACCACAGATGCTGGTATAATAGATTTACTTGTATTGCACACTTTTCCTTTCATCAAATGAAATGCCGCGTTTAAGGGCTTAGCAAGTATCAGCATTCAACCCCAGTATGCTATGCATTGGCAAAACCTGGTAGTTTGATCAGGATGGTAAATAATATTAATGGCGACTTTGTGACTGTGTAAATATAATTAGTTTGTACATGTATGAAAGTCTAATTACGTTTCTCTAGTTATGCAAAAACGCTTTCACTTTTTCTCCATTTCCCTTTGGCCACTTCTTTCCTGATCTGCATCTCAGCACTTAATTGACCTTACTGATCAGTGTCCATAGTGTTGTCAAGTGACAACAAAACACGAGAAGCATTAAATCCAGTGATATTCTTATTTCGCTTAATGCCTTTTACAACGCAAGAAGATATTTTAAATTACTTTAGAAGCAGGTCCTTCGAATTTTAAGCCTATTTCCAATAGGATGGGGATTGGAGCCATTGATACAGAAAAAAAAAATCCTGACCAACCCACGATTCGAACCTGGGACCTTCATTTGTAGGGGAGCGCTTTACTGCTCGGCCAGAGATGCCCCCTAAGTCCAGTGACGCCAACCTGGTCTAAATACAAAAGAACTACATGTACATTGTATTGTATTTGATACAGGCAAAAGCTACATCGAAACAAAACCAACAAATTCTGATCAACCTCCCAAGATTCAAACCCGGAACCTCTTAATTTTTAGGGGAGCACTTTACCGCTCTGTCACAGATGCCCTCTAAATCCATTGACAACTTGGTTTAAATACAAAAGAACTACATGTACATTGTAGTGTATTTTATAAAGACAATAAAAGCTACACTATGTTGTGTTGCACTATGTAGGGACTTCTAAATGGTTTGTTCATCTAGAGAGCTTATACTTATATTTTTGAGAGGAGAAACAAAGCGTCTTAGAAACGTGAATCTGGGTCATAACAATCGAAGCGCGGATGGCAAAAGAAAATGTGGCAAGTGTGAAAGGTGATCTGGCTTGGTTATTAATTTTTAATGCAACATTCCTGATGCACCATCGTCACAGGCCACATCTCTTCTCAATATATAGGCTCTCTGGTTCATCTCTGTCCAGCAATCCTTGTCTATAATCAAGCAACAAGTACTGGCATTTGGTGTAAAGGTTTGGTTTTTCATCTATTACGTGAAAGATCCGAGATTGATCCACCGTGAAGACAATATTTGCGTTTTTCTGTTGGGATCTTTTCTCTCCGCCTGGGTTGGCTCTGACGGGCAGGGTTGAAGCAAGTCTTAAGAAGTTAAATGACTTTACAGTGTGGCAAGGGACGTAATACTAGAAACCAAACCAACATACCAGCCTAATTGTACTCATAAACATCAGCTTTTACATGTACTTGTATTAATATTGTTGGATGTGGGCCTATACTCCTTGCTACACAATGCAAGGTAAAATATACTAAGTAAATGAAAACCGATGGAAAAGGGTCTACATGCCAACCCAGGGTGAGAAGAGGACTTCATCCTAGCAGAAAAGATTGTGGGTGGTTGCAGGCGCTATGGTATCATATGGTCTGCTCCTTCCTTTTTCAAAGTGTTGTTACTATCCTAGCTTATTCACCTTGCAGTATTGATAATGCTGTAAAATGAAAAAATCAACACCAGTACAAAGGTTGAGTTTCCAAAACACTCCCCCCACCCACACACACATTTGGTCTCTGCTTTCAAATTGAAGAGCCTAACCATTGCACCACAAACATCAGTGATCTAAACAAGTCACCCTATGGGAGCCCTTGTATGCAAGCAAGAGCCAAAAGTAAGAGCTAAGCTGTACCGAAATGTGATTTCTTTATGCAGCCTCTGTTTTCTCCAACATTTTTGCTGCATTAAAAACCCAACCATTATAACCTCATTAAAAAAGCAACATGGATGCATATGTATTTTTAAAAAAAGATTTCTTTTCTTAAAAACTAATTCACCAGGATTTGTGGTGTAATGGTTAGGCTCTTTGCCTATCACACAGAGGATGGGAGTTCATTCCCTATTTTGGACCAACATCTCTATCTCATCTCTACACTGAGGTGTTGTGTCACTCTCTCAGCCTGAGTTTGCCCTGACACATGGGTTGTGTAGCCCGCCTCTTAAATGACTGGCTTCTGTGGTGTGATGATTAGGCTCTTTGCCTTCACTTTGATGGCTTGAGTTTGAGGCCTATGTGGGGCACTTTGATTGGGTATTATATTTCGAATTTCCCACTGGGACGGTGTCGGTCTCAGCCAGGGTCAAAGAAAGCAGTCTTTGAAATGACCTTACAGTATTGCAATGGGCGTTAAACCAAACCTAAAATGACCTCACAGGTTGCAAGAGGTGTTTAAGCTATCAATGAACAACATAAAAACCCAGTTAAGGAACTGCACTTGCTCTTTTTTATATCTCCCCATGTCTTCATTTTTTGTGCTCTAAGCATTCAAAATGATAAATTTCTTCAAGATTACGTATCACGTCTTTTCCATGCTCCTCTAGAGTTGACCTACAAAGAAATGCAGCCACCACCAGTAATATAATCGGTGGTTAGGCTGTTGGATTCGTAATCGGAAATTGGAAGGTTGTGGGTTCCAATCCCAGCTCAGGCTTGACGTTGTGTCCTTGGGTAAGGCATTTTACATCAATTTTCCTCATTTCACCCAGGTGTGAATCGTACCCTGCTATAGATAGCGAACCTTCTTGTCCTTTTGTTAGTGCTTTAGCGCCTGTAAAATGGCAGCTTGCACAGTATGCTTCCCTGGAAGTTGAGAAGGTTTCTGAATGATTTGGTCTTCTAGGGTAAAGCGCATAGAGCCTACTAACAAGCGGGATATGCGTTATATAAATGCAGTCATTATTATTATTGTTGACCTTCACTTCAACTACAGTAGACAAAAAAATAATCAGCCTTGAAGAAGAGATTAAAACATATAGCATGTACCTTTAATGACACAGGCAAATGCAATGTTGGGTAATGAGACAATTAATACACATGCACATTAAACATTGTGGTATTGTTGATCACAAAGGCTCATTTTGATCAGATAATAATATCATGCCACCTTTGATGTGCCAAAAAATATATAAAGACTATTTATACAGGGTATCCCACAAGTCACACACTATCCTTGTTTTCATACAACTTGATGAATGTTAGTCACTATAGTAAATCATTAGGTGCTCGAATTGAGCTCACCCAGAAATATTTAAAAACAAGATTGACTCTCTCAAGAAAGCTCTTCCGAGTGTTACATGCGTAATCTTTTGGTGGTAAACTTTTCTGATTAAGATTTTGAGGACTGTGTTTGACTTTTGGAACACCCTGTAGACTTCTCTTCTCAAATTCATAGCTGCCCACCAAAGCTCCATCTGATCATATTGTCTTGATCGAAACTGAGGATAAATATGGTAATGGTATCAAAAGACAGCCATGGCATATATCTACTATTTCAGCATCCCTTTCAAAATGGCGTCCCCTTTTTTCCTACAGTTAAACTGATACGACTATCACACTTTAATATAGAAGTAGAGCATGAAGATGGATCAGCATCATGAGTCCAAAAGGGATAACTTCTCTATCCATCCATTACAAGTCATTCCTCTAAACTCTATTTCAGAATTTGTTTCTGAAAAATAGAGACTGAAGCAATGATGCAGCTGTGAGTGGATTTGGAGAAACTGATCAGAAATTTTTAAGCCCCTGGTTTCATAAGTGTCGCTACAGATTTTTTAATAATCATGGGCATGCCTATAAATGTAAAATAGAAACAACACATGCTCACTACCATTCCTATAAATAAGGTCTCAGATTGAGGTCAGCAAAATGGTGGAACATTTCATGATGACCTTCACGGAGTAGTCTATTGTTGAAAAAAAAAATGGGGGATGAAGACTACAAGAAAGACATTGATGAACTGAATACAAATTCCAGAATTTTGATTGCATGCAAATGTGTACAGATGGTACAGTTAAATAATTTGCAACCATACCAATAGCAATACTAGAAAACAATAAAAGTATGAGATAGTGAAATATAGACTGCTGAAATCACTGCCTTTGACTTGGTTCACTTAAATGAACAGTGTCACAGATCACTGGCTAAATTACACACTTGAACACAGCATCAGCAAGCTGCCTCTACTAGTTGCTCACTTTGATATCACAACACCACAGGTATGCAATCTTGTGACATATGGATGTGTGTAAACTGCAGAGTAGCCCTATTGATGAATTCCCGTTTATATGGCAAATCTCAGGGCATCTCCTTTGAATGGTATCGCCAGCAGTACAGCCCGAACATACTTGTTGATCCACTAAAGGCTCAACATTGTCATCCTAGGGCTGAGGGGGATGGCAATTGACCGTAAGCATTTCTCCGTTTGGTGAGATTTTCAACTCGTTGAACATCACACTGCAGGATGACTGACGCCAACACTGGTACATAAGTAAGAAAAAATAGACTGGTATCCATAACTATGATTTGGGAAAGTACGCAGAAGCCAAAGGTGGCTGTGTCTTTGGAACTATCATCTCTTGGCTGAGGCGGACGGGCGCTGAGGGGAGTAAGTGTGCGGGTAAAGGTCGACTCGTGGGTGGTAAATGACTGCTGACTGGATTTGCTGTTGAGATTGCGGGGTGTGTGGTTGTCTTCACTCCACTAGTTGCTGTGCTGTGGCTAGTTGCATTCTGCGAGACTGGTGCGTGGCCTGCTGAGCTTTGCGAGTTGAGAGCACCACGCACTGGGATTGCTTCCTCTCTTCTCATTAAAAACTTGGGATCAATCGGAGGATTTCTGAAACAAAAATGTGAAAACATGATTAGAGGAAATCTATTCTAGACAAGCAACCATTGCTCGGATTTTTAAGAAACACAACTTGACAATACTTGTGTACACAGGCCATATTATTTGAAAATCCGAAAACAATAATATGGCTACGATACAAAACCTTATAATAGGGATATTGACAAAGCAGATGGATTGATTTTTCTCTTAGAATCCTTTGATCCAAATAGTGTAGTTAAAAGTTTGCACATAATCAGGTCCAAAATGCCTTCTTTTCCTTCAGCAAAACTTAGCTCACCTCTTTGTTCTTGATCAGAAAATGGACAACTGGCATCATTTTACCAGAGCACAAGGCAAGTGATTATCACTTTATGACTAGCTCTATGTCTGAACCAAGGCCGCCTGCTCCTTAGATGGCGTATAAAAACAAATCAAATTTAAAGACAATATTAATCCTTTCAAAAAATATAAATTTACTTGAATGAAACTAACTATTCAAATAGCAGACACAAGGTTAAAATTAATTTAAAAGACATCCTAAAAAGCATTAAAAATTCTAGGGTATTGTGGTAATGACTAATCATTGTCTGAAAATCATTGAGGTACGCATGGCATAACCAAAGGGACGGAACTTCATCCAAACATTCTCAGTGTTGTGTTATTGGCAATAGGTTTTACGCCCCTCATAATACTGTGAGATCATTTAAGAGGAGCATTGCTTTGACCCTGCCTGTCAGAGCCAGCCCCAGACAGAAACAAAAGAACACAACATCCCTGCATAGACACGGAAATGTTTGTCAAACATAAGGAACAAACTCCCATCCTCTGCAAAGAGCCAGAATAGTACATCACAGATACCAGTAACATTCTCAGTATGCCAGTGATGACACCTACAGTACTGGTACACAAAAACTGGACAATGTCATGGAAACTAAAATCATCCCCAAAACCTTACTTGTTTCCTCCACTGGAATTTAGCCCCTCAGTTGAACGTGGCGAGATGCCATTCTGAGAGACGGTGGATGTGATGGGTACAGGGAGGCCACTATGCCTGACTGGCGCGATGCCCCCACCATTGACAGTAACTGGGTTCTCCGCCACTGGCTGATACTGAACCTGAGCACATTACACAAAAGGGTAGTATGAACTTTATGAACAATTTGATCATTCTTGGTTGTGACAAATGTACTTTTTCAAATGATGCATGAAAGGGACAGAACAACAGAGCAAAATACAATAGAGCCTTAATACAAATAAAAATGATTAACCAAGAAGGCTGACCAAATTACAGTTGAGAGTGGATAAAAAACATTCTAAAGCAAGCCTATTTATTCCCTAAATATAAAAAAAAAAATAGTTTTCTTTCACTCGCAACTAAAACCATGTTCATTAATTGAAGTGTAAAAAAACCAACTCAACTCAAAAAGCCAAAACTGAAATGTATGGCCATAGATGACAATGAAAATAAAAACTGACCTCCTTATACCTTCCATCATTCACAAGTAAATGAATTCTTCCATATTGGCCTTCTGAGTGGGGCATATACCAACCAAATCTCTGATAGAGATCAGATATAAATTTCATAACATAGTTTCACACTCTTTTAGAAATACGCTACTGGTATTCAGAATACAAACCTGATGCGATCCTCCAAACCCTTGCCGTTGTCTCAGGGAGGCACTCTGAGATCTTGCATCATCGTGAGGAACAACTGACCCATGGCTGGATGCACTGAAGTTATGCTGCAGAAGAGAAGCATAAATAAAATTCACACCTTGAGGAATGTAGGCTACAGCAAATCAAATTTAAATGGAGTAACAGCCATTATCACCCCCCTAAGCAACCAAACTTTCTAATAAATTTCAATCCCAGTAGCAGTTGTCACCAACTTCATTAAAACTGCAAATATTTTTTTCTTCTATCCAAGATAAATCAGTTTTCTTAATGGCGGCAAAACAAACACACAAGCTTTAGTATGATAGTGATACCTTAACTTACTGTGCCCCCTGAATTAACAAGCTTATGATTTCATTTCGCCCCAGTACAATCAATACATCAAGAAAGGCAGAAACAAGTTGTCTTTGATTTTGTTTTCAGAGCTTAGTGTCCCTTGCAACACTGGCAAGGTCATTTAGGACACGCTACTTTGACACTGCCAGTAAGGGCCAATCAGGGCTGAGAGGGACACTGTCCAAGCTAACATATGAAGATACAGTAAAACCTCGTTGAACCGCCAAGCTGGTGTTATAGAGAGAATGGGGGTACAATTAGAGCAGAACAAGGTAGTCTAAACACATATATTATGTTGGACAATATGATGAGCTAACTTATGCAGTTATCCCTCCATAAGATGTATCACGCGCCTCTCCGCGCGGCTGCAGGGATGTGGCGAGAAAGGGGGAGCTTTTTGCGTGCATCGACACACTGGAGAAATGCATGCTTTGCCAAGTGAAGCATAAGTGAGAGTGAGAGTGGGTTTTGTATTACTTCAATGGTCTTGAGCTGGGGGTTTGGTTTGGGTTTGGTTTGGTTTTGGTTACCAGTTTTACGTCCCCTGCAACACTGTAAGGTCATTTAAGAGACGGGCTACTTCGACACTGCCTGTCAGGGCCAACCCGGACTAATAGAAAAAAAATCCCAGCAGAAAAAAACCCAAATAGCCCGCGACCGGGGATCGATCTAGGGTCTTCCCGCATGATAGGCGAAGAGCCTAACCATGACATCACAGAGCTGGCTGTATGACAGGCATGATTTACTCTGTTTACTTAAGAAACATGGCAGTAACAAGACGCACTGGCAGATGGCAGTACAAAGAGTTATTTCTCTGTTTTTATACAGTAACCAAACCGTACCACAGCGAAAAGCAGGCGGTATGTGAAAATAGCGGTAAAATGAAATTTCACTGTATAGTCGATCAAACAAACTCCGCATCTTGGGCCTTGAACTCATATCCTCTGCATGATAGGCCAGGGGCCTAACTATTACACCAAAGATCAATGTGTGACCAAGACTTCCCCATAACTCTAAAAATTTGGGGCACCTGCCTACAAATGAGGAGGTTCCAAGTTCGAATCCTGGGAGGATCACAGGATTTTTATGAAGTTTTTCATAGCTCCGACCCTAGTCCTATTGGAGATGGACATTTAATAGGAGGTGGTTCCGGCTCTTAAATGACCTTACAGTGCTGCAAAGGGACATCACTTGGGGGGGGGGGGG
>JAUKPP010137971.1:0-10534 GCA_032273245.1 Phyllaplysia taylori
TTTTTTATTAACAAGTCGGATGTAGACGATTGTTTCACTTTGACCAGCAATGGTTACCTCGATTCCTAGCGGAATCTTGGCAACCATTGCTGATCAGCGTGAAACAATCATCTACACCCGTCTTGTAAATATAAAAAACTGCGTGAAATAAGTGTATAATGGTCATATTGTCATGTTTTTCAGGGAAATACAAAAGATCACTCCCTTGTCCAATTCTCTACCACTACCATGGCTGTAAGTTGGCACAGTGTTTTCATCTCCCTTAAATTAGTTGTTGAACTATGTATTCTGTTACTCATTAGGATACAATATTAAAAATACATTATTATATGCAGACAAAATACTTAAAACTACATTTTTATTTTTTAGACTTGGCGTTTATATTTAAATATGTATATATAATATATTCAGATGGTAGAGAGTTAGAAACAGTATAGTATAATATAATTTCAAGCTTTTCATAATTCTGCCTTTTTTCGAGCTGATTTTTTGAAAAACTATTGCTCAGATAAATCTGTCTTTGTTTCATATCCAAATGTTATTTTGCAGAGAAAACAGCTCTCCTAGTCCATAGGTCATGAGATTTGTGATTGTCTTTCTGTTCAGAAAAAGCGGGCTGCGAAAAAAAGTGAAGACAAGAATGAGCCTACAAAAACGCAGGTGACTATGACAGATATTTTTATGAAATGCCAAGCTTTGAAAAAATAAGGGCAGGGTGTTGTTTGCAGAGGAAAACACAAACACAATAATGAATTGTCTTGTGTACAAATTAAAAATCATCCTCTCTGCTGTTTTTAATAGTGCCGTAATATTAGTGGTGGTTTTATCTACTCAACAGTTAGAGTCGCGCTGTCTATTAAAAGATACATCATAAAAAGTTGTATGTTAACAGACTCTGTTCACACCCGTAGTTAGGAGTTGCTTTGCTTTCAGGGTATTTTTTTGTGTCTCAAGGGGAGTTCCACAATTATTTGTTGCTTCTCTTGTTATATCAGAGAGTTAGACTGCATCCTGCAAGTTTGGATTACTGAAAAGTTAGTAAAAAAAATTAAGTAAATGAGGAAGAGTGATTCACTGTATCTTACAGAATAACTTTATTATTAAAGTCTTAAATTTACATCATTCTAGAAATTATTTACTCATATGTGTACTCTGTTTCTCTCACCAGGAGGCTGAAGAAAAAGATTCTGACGAAACCAAAGCTGAACAGAAGGTAACAGTATAGTTTTAATATTGAAGTTTAAGTTCAGCAATAATGTTGAATACTCTGCGGTGGCTATAATTATTATCTAATGAGAGGTTGTTCCTGCTAGTCAGGTAAGAGAGAATTATGTGCAGTCTTTTTCTTTTTCGATTGACTGAATGTTTCCTTCCCTGTTTGACGAATTTTTTTATTTTCTTCTGTGAATACAAAAGAACATAAATTTCACAACAGACAATGAAATTGAAATGCACTTTTGCAAACAAAACCAATTTGCCTCCATTTCAGAAAAAAATCTACAATGCATATTTCACACTGCTATGCAGACCTTGAAAACACAGGTACCTTTCTGTGCTGAAAATAATATGCTCAATAAGCACATACATATATTACCTGTGAGGAGCTTATATTGTTTGCCATCAGCTCTGGTCTTTTGTTGGTCCTTCATTAATCATTATAGATGGGCTGAGGGAAATTTCAAGGTTATTGATCATCACTGAATTTTACATTCATCAGAAAACCACACCAGCAAGGGGGAAAAAGAGAAAAAGTGATGTCGTAAAAGAAGATTCAACAGATGGTGCGGATGCTGAGGGTAGCAGCAAGAAACCCAAACTGAAGGCTCGAGTGTCCATCTCGGATTCCCTCACAGACACAGACTTCAGTTGCTCGGCCAAGGCTCCCAATGGCAAGGAAGCAAACTTTAGGATTTCCTCCTGGAATATCAACGGTATTCGCGCTTGGCTTGATGTGAGTGTCAATGTGTCAAGCAAAATTGTTTTCATTGTGTGTTTAGCTGAAGCTCAATGTGGATGAATTGTCTTTCTTTTCTTTTTTTGTCAAGGGTTTTGTCAAGGTAATTTTATGTGCAATCCTCACAAAATCTTTGTTATAAAAAATTAATAGGCTTCTAAAAGATGTAAATTTGATGAATGCATCTGTTCTACACGGAATTTCTGATTGTCTGAAATATTATTTGATACTGTCCAAGGATACTAACAAATGGGGCATATACCCATTTTAAGCTCTAGGATGAAAGAAACACTTAATACCCCTCTTTGCAGCATCCAATCTCTATTGCTTTTAAAATAGACCTACCATAGTTATGACATTGACTGTTATTCTGCTTTTAGCTTCCCATCTCCTTCTACCTTGCACCCTCGAGCGCGGACGGCCTGGGTTTTCTGCTGGGATTTTTTTCCTTCTCAGCCCGGGTTGGCCCTGACAGGCGGGGTCGAAGTAGCCCATCTCTTAAATGACTTTACAGTGATGCAGGGAACGTAAAACTGGTAACCAAACCAAACCAAGCTCCTCTTTGCTTGTCACGCGGAAGACCCGAGTCGATTGCGAGAGTGGACGATCTGGGGTTTTTTTTCTTGGAATTTTTTTACCTATCAACCCGGGTTGGCTCTGACAGGCAGGGTCGAAGTAGCCCATCTCTTACATGACTTTACAGTGTTGCGGGGACGTAAAATTGGTAACCTAACCAAACTGCCACTTCTGCTTCTTTTTAAAATGTTTTTATTGTCTTTATCTTTTTTCCCTGGCTCTTAAATGACCTAGCAGCGTACTGGTATCTGTGGCCTGAAGACAGGGGTTTGATCCCTTTATTGGAGGAGCCTGAGCATTTCTGTCCCTTTGCTTGGATGTTGAGTCCCTCTCAGACCTGGTCGGTCCTGGCAAGCAGAGCCAAAGTAACCTGCCTGTATAAATGACCTGACAGTGCTACAAGGGCAGAAACCAAAAACCAAACAAATATCCTAACAGTGTCAAACTCAGCAGTCTGATACAATAGCAACAAAACAAAATCTCCCTTCCATCCCAACAACCTCTGACCCCTCTCAGGTTGGAAGCGGATTGTGGCAACCATTGAGATAACTTTTTATTTTCCCTGCTCTTCCACCTGGATGTGATCAGAAAGAAGGTTTGTCCTACATCAAAGCAGAGAAGCCAGATGTACTGTGTGTTCAGGAGCTCAAATGTGACATCTCAAAGATCCCAGCAGAGACCAAGGTGGATGGCTACACTACACACTGGTTGTCTGGAGACACGGAGGGCTACTCGGGTGTCGGAATGTACTACAAGACAAAACCCCTCAACATTACTGAAGGCATTGGTTAGTTGACCCATATAAATTTTACTCTTTTTGTTTTTTAGGAAATTTTACCGTGAATGGTAGTATTTGTAGAGATGAGTCACTGTTATTGTTCTTTGTGAGATACCATCACCCTGTAGGGAACATTAAATTTTCACAGGTAAACTAAACCTTTTTACTTTGAGAGCTGCAGTTTTCTGCACTTATTGTAATAATGACTTGACTGCTTCACATAAAGTACTACGAGTTAATGTATTTTTAGCTTTACAAAAAGATTATTCCTGTCAATTCAAAGACTCAGCTTCGTTTCAAAGGAAAGAATAAGCGAAATAGGGCTTTCCAGTAGTGCATTCAACATTTATTGCTCGCCATATGTTCTGCCCCGTTGTAGTAGAATACAATTATATTTTGATTTCCTTCATGTTTCAGGTGTTGCGAAACATGACAAAGAAGGGCGGGTGATCACAGCGGAGTTTGAGAAATTTTACCTTGTCAATACTTGTGAGTACTTGTTGTAAGCAAGGAGCAAACCTACCATATTTCTTTTGATTTGAAATTGTCGTCAGGGTGCTTAAGCAGTGCCTATGAGATTCCACCTTGTATGAAAACATGTTTTATAGATGTGTGCAGATATTCATTTGGCACTCTTGTCATTACTTGTCATTATTCACTGCGGTACTAAGAGCATGCATTTCAGATGGCTTACTATTCATAAGTTTCTTTTGCCTTTTGATCAAATTTAAAGTAGATCAACTGAAATACAGTTGAACCTGCTCAAGCAACCACATGTACAGGATGGCCACCTGCTCAAGCGACCACTTTCTACCTACTCCCATATTGCATTTCTTCTATATAATATCCCTGTCTAAGACTACCACCTGTTTAAAACGACCACTTTTTTCTCGACATCAGGTGGTCGTCTTAGACAGGTTTGACTGTAAATCATTGAAACACATAACATTGTCTGTGAAAGAATCAGTTCTTATCATTGTTGCCATGATTATTGTCACATTGTAAAGGAGTGATTCACTTTTAAGAATTTGTGATCTCTTACAGATATCCCTAATTCTGGTCGTGGTCTTGTGAGACACAAGTACCGAACCGAGGAGTGGGATGTGAGTTTCCAAGAGTATCTGAAATCTCTAGATGCCAAAAAGCCAGTGGTCTGGTGCGGAGATCTGAATGTTGCCCATGAAGAAATTGGTAAGTGATTAAAACTTATTGATGTGGCTTGAGTCTTGATTTACCTCAATACTTATCTGATCTTATTATATTTCTGCCTTTGCTCCTCCGGTGTCCAAGGTGTAATGGTTAGGCTCTTTGCCTACTATGCAGAGGGTTCGCCAAATGGTATGCAACCTGCCTTGGGCACACAGATGTACAAGTTTCCAAGTAATTGTTATCATTTTATTTTTCCTTCACTCAGGATGCCAGTTTAATTTTAATTAGCGACTTGCACACTCCTTTTTTATTTTTTCAAAATCCTTTTAAAATGGGGTTGTTGATTGTGTGTACACTATGACTGTTAGACCAATTTGCTCATGACTCTTCTCATTTCTGATGTCTATAAATTTCATGTTCACAGATATTAAAAATGCCAAAGGAAATAAGAAGAATGCTGGTTTCACACAAGAGGAGAGAGATGGATTCTCAGAGCTGTTGAAGGCTGGCTTCATCGACTCGTTCCGCCACCTGCATCCAGAGGAGGAGGGAGCCTACACATTTTGGACCTACTTCATGAATGCCCGTGCTAAAAATGTTGGCTGGTATGTCTTGTTGTTGATACTGATATTTGAGATATATATAGGAGATATCTTCTTTTTCTTTGTGACTTTATTTCCTTTTGATCATTGTAAATTGAGCTTGTTTCGAGAGGAGAAAGTGCTTAAGTTGGAAACAGAACTTCCTTCGTGTTGAAAGAATGCCCATGGTGGAATAAAGAACCGAGTTCAATCCCCTAGTTGGATGAAAATCTCCATGTCTCTGCTGGGATTCTGTGTCTTTCTCAGCCAGGGTTGGCCCTGACATGCAGGGTTAAAGTAGCCAGCCTCTAAAATGACCTGACAGTGTTACAAGGAACTAAAGCCAACCACCAACCAAACTAGTGTCAGGCTTTGCTTTTGCTTTTGCTTTTTTTAAACACTATTTGAGCCCACGTTCTCCGAACGTACAAAAAGTTATGATGAACATTAATTAATGAAAAGAAGGTTGTGCAAAAAAATGTTTAAAGAATTACAGTATTTGCAATCCACATCCTGACCGACCTCTACCTCAATCTTCATTCCCCCCTCTCTCTCTCTCTCTCTCCCTCTCTCTCTGTCCCTCTCCCTCTCCCTATCCCTCTCTTTCTCCTTAATATTTACCCCCACCCCCTTATTGCTCATTCTGTACTGCTGATTCAATTTTCATTACGGTATGGGACTTCTCCCAATCCGCCAGAACTTCCGTCCCGTGAGTGCAATTTTTCTGATTTTTCAGAAACGCACACATAAGAACTTGATGTGAAAGTATTGAGAAGTTAAAAACATACATTTGAGAACGAACTTTACATTTTTTTTTTATGTATATATAGATTTGCCTGCATGTTTCTGAGCCAATCTCCTCCTTTTTTCCCAAGTGCACAACTTTCAAACTAAGTTTATTTATGAAACTAATCTCAATGAAGTAGTTGATATTTGGCTTTGTCTCCTCAATCTTTGTAAGATCTATTTATTAAAGGACTAAATTTCCTGTTGTTGTTTCCCTTCTACTTCTAGGCGACTGGACTACTTTGTGTTGTCAGAGAAGTTGAAGGAGAACTTGTGTGACAGCGTCATCCGCACCAAGGTCATGGGCAGCGACCACTGCCCCATTGTGCTGCACCTGGCTCTGTGAGGGGATTCAAGTGTCCACCAGGGATTGGGGATTTAGGTTTTCTGCGTGTCATTTTGAATTTCATCTAATTCTATCATTGTTGTCACCGGTGTCTTTGGTGTAATTGCAAGGCTTCTTGCCTGTCATGCATAGGAGGGGAGTTCGATGACCTAATGTTTGATGAACATCTCTGACATTCTGATTTTATATTGTATCCCTCTCTGTCTGGGTTCGCCCTGACAGGCAGGGTGGAAGAGGGCAGCTTCTAGAAAGATTTTACAGTATTACCAGGGGCAAAGGCCTACAACTAAAACCAAACCAATGCTCTTCACCCTTGGGCAAATTACGTCCATCCTTTTTGTATTTTGAACATTTCCATGTGTCCTGTGGCCTACCCCTACCTCTCGTTCCCTGAGGACTCCTCTGTAGTACTTGCCTGGTGAATTTGGGGCTACTTGTTTGCTGTGTCTCAGATTTGTTGTACGTAGTCAGTGATTGATAATGTCATGAGAATGTTTTGTTCACTGACTGATGATTTTTTATCCTTGTTGTTTTATACCCTGTAAATATTTATATTTTTAGTTGTTTCTTTTCCTGGGGTTTAATTTTTCTTTTTCAGGGGACGCGAGGAGGGTATGGTTGCTTGAAGTTTAGCTTACAACTTTGGATGTTTTGATTGAATAAATGCAAGAAGTTTGTCAAGAGCTCTCTTTGCAGATTATGATTTTTAGCTCTGTGTTTGAATCTCTAAAAGTGTAAAAGTTGTACTTGCTGTTTTTTCTCATAGTGCATCATGAAAACATTTCCATTTTACAGTCAGCATTGATCATGTCTCTGTTTACTTTTCTTTTTTTGTGTTGTTTTGTTTTGGTGGGAGGGGAAATAATTTTTTGTTCTGATGTTATAAAATGTTATAAAAAGTTTATTTCTTAGAGCTTTTTGGCGGGGCTTTTTAGGTCATTGTTGTTACTTTATGTATTTTGGGGGGGGGGGGGGGTAAGGGGCAGGGACGTAGATGCCCTGTTGCCATTTTGTCGTCAGCAAATGCACCCTTGTTGTTTCACACCGGACAAAATCGCTGATTATTTCATGCTGACGTCTTTTTGTTAGAAAATTACCTGTTGCACGAATATTGGTCAAATAATGATCTCTTGAGACAGCTGTTTCTTTCATAGATGAAATAACAGCAATTTTTGTTATCCTACCTTGCTTCCGTACAATGTTCATTGTTGTGAATGGTCTGTTAGAGAAAAAGCAAACAAAACATCAATACATGAACTGAATTGCTTACACCTAATTGTTATCGAAAATGAAGGACACCTAAATATGTCAGTCTCCAAAAGTATGTACTAATGTTTGCTAGCATTTGATACTCTATGAGCTCTCTTCATGTTGTGAGCACAGGGCTGTTTTGTCCAATAAACATTTTCGTGATGCGTATACTGAAGATTGAAAGTAGGCAAGTGACCTATTGTATCTCAAGATATGATAATATTGCGCTAAGATTATATATATATGAAAGTACATCTCTAGAGGTACCTGTATCCAAGTTTTGGAGCTATTGCCATGTTGCAGCAAAGCCATCTGCGCATAAAAAGTCATATATATCTTCCTACATGCCATTGTTTTGCAATCAGATTGTTGTTGTTTTTTTGCATTTCCTGGAAAATGGCAATCTCTAGATAAAATAGTTTGCTACGTTTACCCTACCTTTGAATTATTTTACTAAGAAAGATACAGTTGCAGAAATTCAAACTATACCCCGCCTGTTTTACCAAATTTATTTTTTCCCCCAATAAGATAGGGAGTATTGAGTGCATTATATTCCATCATTTTTGCTGTCCAAGCATGTTTGATATGAAAAATGCACAAATGAGATTGTTGGCATCTAATAAAGTATTCAATTCTATTCACAGTGTTTCTCAA
Organism: Phyllaplysia taylori; assembly: GCA_032273245.1. Lineage (NCBI taxonomy): Eukaryota > Metazoa > Mollusca > Gastropoda > Aplysiida > Aplysiidae > Phyllaplysia > Phyllaplysia taylori. The sequence goes on from JAUKPP010137971.1 coordinate 8,076, forward strand.
GTTTCTTGTGCCTAGTGAGTAATTTATTTTCGAGCACCTACAAGTAGCAGGACTAAGAGTGTAAAGCTTTATAGAGTGACTGCGATGTAATGGTTAGACCCTGTGGAAGACCCAAGCTTTATCCCACATGCAGACGATCTGCATTTTTTTTGTGGGGATTTGTCGGTAGCCTAGGTTGGAAATGACCTTGAGTGTTACACGGGACATAAACTTGGATTGTCACTGTGGTGTAATGGTTAGGCTCTTCGCCTGTCATGCAGAAGACCCGTGTTCGACCCTGAGCAAGGACGATCAGGGTCTTTTTCTGCTGGGAGGTAACCAAACCAAAGCTTTAGGCAATCTCTGGTTATTACCACTGATTCTACTTTAAGCAACTGCTGAATAGAGGAGAACTTTCGTCTTTGTTATCAAGTAAATTAGTCAAGCCTTGGTTTACTCCTCTTGCAACAATAGTACATGTTCGGTCATTTATCATTTTTTACTCAGGCTACTTCTATCTTGCCTGTCAAACCAACTTGAGAAACGTGTCAGTAGGCTGTCAAGTAGACTAGCACCAAAACGTCTTCCCCTCAACTCTCACCATCTGTGTTCAAGATGAAGAGTTTGACCATCACAACACAGACCCTCTTCTACTTCCATGTCACTTGTGGATGGGTTAAATGGCTTCACCGCTGCCTGTGGTGTAATGGTTGGGCGCTTCGCCTATCACGCAGAGGGCGTGAATTCAAGGCCGATGTGGGGCATTTTGTTTGATGGAGTATAGTTTCTCCGTTTTTCTGCTGGGACAATGTCCCTCTCAGTCCGGGTTGGCCCTGACAGGCAGGGTCGAAGTTGCTCGTCCCTTAAATGACTATGACCTTACAGTGATGCAAGGGACGTTCAGCCAAACCAATCAATTATTGGCTTCCATTGTACACATTATGTAAGAGAACCGGTGCTGTAGTGCAATGGTTGTGCTCTTCGCCTGTCATGCGGAAGACCTGAGTTCGATCCCGAGCACTGACAATCGATTTTTTTTCCTGCTGAAAACTTCATCAACACTTAAGTTTCGCTAGAAAAGAGTGTCGAAATAATATTTCTTGTCGCTCAAAACTTCAATATAACACTAGTTTCGCTGGGGAGGAGTGTCGAAATAATATTTCTGGTCTCTCGAAACTTCATGAACACTAAAATTTCGCTGGGGTAGAGTGCAGGATAACATGATTTTGTATTTCTTGTCTCTCTAAAATCATCATTAACTCTTTTTTTTGTTGGGGGAGAGTGTCGTAAGATTTGTTGTCCATCAAAACTGCTTCGTTTCGCTAGCGGGAGAATATCCCGACATCATCCGGGTCGCTCTGAACTTGGCATTGTAGGTTGTGTAGATGAACAAGTTGACTGAGGCGTTGACGAGCTCTGCTTCCACACGGAGACTGGCGATAGTCAGGTACAGACGCTCCAGGTCTTCACCGATGTCGAACCTGAAGGAAACAGGTAGAATTGTAAACATGGTGAAATAAATAGAGTTACAAACACAAGGTTAATGTTGCCAATGTCACCTGAAAACGAAAAATTCATACAGAACTGGACAATAAATTAGCTACACAAACTTAAATGTCAGAGTGCATATCTACCAAATGTGTCTTCTGCGTCTACAAAGCAGATTGCGCTTCCGAGGTTCTGAGGCAATTACAACTGAACACAGCAAGAAATGCGCAATCCAAAACTAAACCAGAGCTTGGTATCAAAATTTGGTGGAAGCTGGTAATGTGAATTGCGACAACAAAGATAGCTAAAAGCGGATATTGTGGATTGCGTTGTGCACGATCAATTAAAATAGATTACTTCATTAATTTGATATTCCCGGAAACAGACATTGCGTTCGAATTTCAAACAGTAAACCAAACATTTCTTTTTCATAAGAAATGAAACCAGAGAATGGTAGACATTATTCCTCTTGGAAAAACAGTGTTAACTATCTTTCTAGTCTATTGCCTTACGATGGTTCCTGGCAGCCTTTCTCTTTGATACATGTACTAGTTTAAAGTTAGAGGTGCCAGCATCGTTGGCTGTTTTAGCAGTGGGCTGCTTCGGCGCCATGACTAAAGAAGGACCATGTTCTGCGAACTCTTTTTTTAAATACATGTGAATGTACAAATGTACCTTCTCTATCAACTATAATACCCCAGACAAAACTAAATTATGGTCATTGAATGATATGAAAAAAAAAACCGATTGCTTTTAATCTTTTACCATTTTACGGTGGTTTCAGTTTAGAATCGATCAATATATATATATATTATATAATTTTCTTTAAAAAGCACCCTCTATGATATATCATTTGCATTCTGTTTCAAATTTCAACAATCTCTTGAGACCAACGCAATATTGCGGGAAGCACCGTATCGCACGTCGTAACCTACAGAGTCGATGGAGCTGTATTTCCTTCTCTTCCCCAGGCCTTTCTCTTTCATTCTTCC
>JAUKPP010138082.1:4390-15066 GCA_032273245.1 Phyllaplysia taylori
ACAGGGTGTTTAAGTTCACTAACAGTAGAGAACGTAGACAGAGTGTTTAAGTTCACTAACAGTAGAGAACGTAGACACAGTGTTTAGGTTCTCTAGCAGTAGAGAACGTAGACAGAGTGTTTAGGTTCTCTAACAGTAGAGAACGTAGACACTTCCCAATGGAAAGGACGGCATAAGGAGGATGTCGTATGTTAAGCATAGGCCTACTACAGGATCAGTAGCGATTGGGGTGATGGCCAGTTTTACACATCTATTTATCAGAACGTGTACTACCTGGTGAAATAATCATCAATTCCACATCAGCAAAACTTTACAGGAGACAAAAAGCTGGTGAAGGAGGGGTCACTTTCCCCAACAATAATGTATGGCATTAAAATGTCCCATTCTGCCGACTTAAATACGGGTGTTTTGTTGTTTTCTTTTAACGAAAACTGATGGTTTTCAACTGGTATATACTTTCAGGACACCCTGTATACTTATAGCAGACGCTCGTGTCTTTAATTGTGTACTCAAAAACTAATGGCTTGATTCTAGAGTATTCCATAACAATACATAACGATCGATAGCCACAAGTTTATTGATATTTCATAAGTTCAAAATAATGAACAGCTCGTTAGAAGTTATTTATAAGCGCTGGCTTCACTTTGCCATGTTGTTAAGAATATTGACTATCACATTTTTTTAATGTTATAATGATGTCTGAAGAGTGTGCAATTGTGATATGAAGGTCGCCGCCACCAGAATTATACCGGCTACGTGGAGTCAGTACAAAAAGGACAAGCTCAAAGCAGTAAGTTGTCAAATATTCCAGTAGGTTATTTCTATATCACCTTGCTAGTACAATGTACGTCTAAGTGCAGCTGTCAATGACGATCTATACAGTTTAAAGTTGTGTTCTTGATCTGTAGCCTATCATTATGATAAGATCCATCATTAAAATTATCCCCACCGTTACAAAACGGCGATGGGTCTTACCTTTTGACATATCGCCAAACGTTCTCTGATTCTCTGCCTCTCCGTCGGATTCGTCTGTAACAAAGAAAAAACATTATCGAATATGGAACGAATCGTAGGCAATTATAATATCACTGCTCCACTCAACTACAAAATCTATTGTTTTGGGTTACAGAGTTCCTTCGCGCCCGTAAATTCATGTTTCTTTTTCTGGTGTCGTTATTTTCGCGTTGTTATATATATTTGTTGCTATTTTGTTGTTGTTTTTATTGTTACTGTTTTTATAGTTTGGTAATTGTTGGTGAAGGGTGTTTTTTTCGAGAGAAAAGAGTTTGAAAACAACTCTTTTCTTAATCTTATCATAAACTCTTGCCAGTGGATTTGAATAAAAAAAGAAGTATTATTAAGCCTATTAATCACCTGATAATTTTTTACCCGCTTATAGACTTAGATTAAATAACGGTGTGCTTTCATTGTGTTTCCTTTAGTGAAAATTTTACATTGCCACTCTACCTTTGAATATTAGCGCACATTTTATGTGTTATACAAAATACGTGATACTGTCAATATCTCTTGCTGCCGTTTCTGTGATGTTTGCGACAGGCATTTACGAACAATAACACACTACCTTACCTTAGCTATCATCATGCATGGTGTGTCTACATGCATTTTTTGTTGATTTACCTTTTGCTGTAACGGATTGATAAAAAGTTTAAAAAGAGCGCTATTGTGTGTATATGGGTTGTGTGTGCGTGATTGTGTGTGCGCGTGATTGTGTGAATGCGTGAGCGTGTGAGTGTGTAAGTGTGTGCGTGCATGTGCATATGTGTACTTGGGTGAGTGTGTGCGTGCGTGTGAGTCAACGTGTGCGTGCCCATGTGTGTGTGCGTGTGGGTGCGTATGCGTGTGAGTATGTGCGTGTATATGTGTGTATAATGTGTGGTCACTGCTGACGTGTGCTCACCAGACATGCCTGAGTCCTGGCCGCCAGCCGTGTCCGGCTCCGGGTCGTTGTGGTGGCGGGAATGATCTCCCTGGCTCTGTGCTGAGTCCGGCCGAGGATTCACACTGACTCCCTGGATCTGCCGGGGAGAAAGAAACAGAATACTGGTTGACCCTTGACCACAGCAAAAACAGCAAATTGAATCCTCTTAAAAAAACTTGGAGAGTTCAAGGTAAAGCATAAGCTTTAGTTTCGTGTCTTCGTGTGTAGAGGTTGTTGCTGTTTTTTTCTTTATTTGTTTGCTTCACGAAAGACAATCCCAACTTCATATCTTTTCATGTTCTTTTTTTTTCTAATATCTTACTTTAAAAAGATGTTTCGAGGTACATGTACAGCCAAATTTCATTGTATCCAGGTGCCAGAAGATTTCATAGCTCTGATCCCCATTTTGTCAAGATGGACGTCATAGTGCTGCAAGGAGAGTTGCACTAAAAACTCAACCAAGAAAAGAGATAGGTAGTATATGAAAAGCATCTCCTATTAGAGAAGGAAAGGGTGACAAAAGTACCAAGAACTACGGGAAGAATTCACTTGTTAGCCTGTAAAGCAAGAGTTAAGTTCTGCCGTTCCGGGAGATGCGCATTATGTTTGGTTCGTGTTTTTTAAAGGCCTTGCACCACTGCTAGGTTAAGTAAGAGACAGGACCCCCGTCTTAACATCCATCACCGATAGGACAAGGGGTCGGAGGATCGGGACCTCTACTCTCTTAGGCAGGCGTTTTACCGCTCGGTCACACACCCCCCCCCCACCCCCCCCCCCCGCCCCCGTCTCTGTCTCTCTCTCTCTCTCTCTCTCTCTCTCTCTCTCTCTCTCTCTCTTCCTTCCCAACCCCGTCTATGTGATACGATCAACGTCATTGGAAATTGTAAAGCTACATCAGCTCACCATGTTATTATCACAGCTCTGGGCGTCAACTTCCGGTTCATCATTCGTGACTGGTTGATCACATGTCGATTGGTGCTCGGTAGTTTGCTCCTCTATCTGCTCACAGGAACTGGCATCTTCTGTCTTGCCTTCTCTGTCAATGACGCTGTCTGTAACAATGGCGTCTTGCTCCTCTTCCTCCTCCTCATCTTCCTGATTTTCATCTTCCCTTCTCCTTTTGTCATCATGGTGCTCCTCTACGTCTATCTCTTCAGTATCTTCATTATCTTTGTGCGAGTGAGTGCTCAAATCTTGGGCACACATGTTGTCGTTATCGTTGTCCTCGTCCTCCCCTCTGCGATCAACGTCGTCCTCAAAGTGGTTTTCATTGTCGTCATGGGCGCTGAGAGGAGGGGATAAGGAAGAAGATGACGGAGGAGATGAGGAGGAAATAGGACCAACTCTCTTGAACGCGGACATCCTGTCTCCTCTTCCTTTCTGCCCTCGGTCTATGTTTGATTTGATGAGATTCTGTGGAATGTTGTGTACGGGTGGCGAGATGCACTGCCCGTCCTCGTGATGTGGGGACAGATGCGGCTCCATCAACCCGCCGCCCACACCTGGGTGGTTGCTCGTGGCGGGGAGGGGCGGTGCGGGGTAGCCAGCTCCCCTGTACCCGAGCGCGGCTTGGGGGAAAGAGAAGGCTTTGTCCCACAGCAAGTCCATTGAGGACAAGGGGAAGGGTCCGGCAGCAGACGCGGAACGTCCCATCCAGGCGTGAGGCGCGAGAGCTGAAGCCTTCATCCTCTCCGTCACGGAGTCTTTGCTCGCAGGTTGCTGGGGGAACCCGAAACACATGGACTGGCTGGAGTTCATGGCCATGAAGGGATACGGGGATTTACCCGGTGTCGCGGCAAGCCAGTTGTAAGGATTAAACGGGTTGGGGAAGGGCGGGGGTTTGGGTAGGTACGCTGAGGTGTCCAGCACGGGATTAGGTTTACTTTTCTTACCTCCGCTGCCGTCGACTAGATGGGAGGGTCTTGAACCCAAACTGCTCGTCAAGCTACTCACAGATGACGGCATGGAGGATGTGGAGGAGGATGACGATGAAGATGACGATGATGAAGAAGATGAAGAAGCGAAGAGACGTTTGCGGGTGCCTCCATTGAACATGGCTTTGACATCCTCCCATTTGTAGGAGATTTCCTCACAGTCGTGGCCAGAGTGGAGCTTGAGGTGTCGGCGCCACGAGTTGAAGTTTGCCGCGTCTGGGTGGCTGTACTTGCCCTCGGGCGTGCGGTGGAAGTGGAAGATGAATTTGTTTGGGGAAAAGTACATATTGCAGTAGGAACATTTTATGCATTTCGCTCTGGAGCTGTTGTATCGAGACGGCTCAAACAGACCTGTTGGAAAAGAGTAAAAGTTATTGAAGTTTTCCTCAGTGAACTCGCACCAAAGTAAAGTCAACACACAAGCTATTTTCACCGTGATTTCTTCAATGATGTTTCAGTGACAATCGTGCAGTAACATTGCTACAAATCTAAGAAACAATTTTATTTTTATTGAGAGTTTCGAAAGAGGCAAGCTTTGATTAATGAAACGACCTTTGATAGGGCTACTTGTTAGGTAATCTTTAGCGCAGGTTTTCTTCCTTTTTTTTTGTAAGTTAAGTTAAATTGTGCACAATCTATCAAAGTTGCTATATGACCATAAAATGACTTGAAATAGCTTTGATTACATCAACAGTAGACGATGAGATTGACATAATGCTATTCCTTTTCTTTTGACCATATCCCACCAAGCACTACCACCTCCCCTCTCTTTCTAGTTCCCCATGTACAGTGTACGTCTATCTTCCCATCCATGTCAACCCCTCCCACAACATTTCCCACGTGCTTACCACGGCATCTTGCTCCTTCATCCATGCTACACCGTCCATACCCCCCGCTCCCCCCCCCCCTTCCCCCCCCCCCATACCACCCCACTCCTTCTCCCCTATCCCTCTCCTCGCACGCCCACTCCTCACCTCGACAACCCCAGCCACACTCGTGGTGCACGTCAAAGGCGAAGTCGTCAGGCAGTTTTGGGGGCGTGTTCTCCTCGAGAAAGCTCTTGACCAGTCGCTCGGCCTCTCTCTTTGTGATCATACCACAGCGTCGTGAGGACACTGGCATGGCCCCGGCACGACGCAGAATCTCCAACTGGATGCATCAGAATCATTGATTATTCATTCATTCATCAATTCATTTATTTCTTTATTTCTTTTACGCATTACAACGTATTTATTAATCATTTCGTATCATGGTTTTCTTTAATCTTATATTTCCAGTTTTAATACAATTTATTTATCTATCTATTTATTTTTCATTCATTTATTCATTTTTATTTATTTATTTATTTATTTATTTGTGTGTTGTTGTTGTTTTTTTGTTTACATATTTATTCGTTTCCTTATTAACTGCTCTGTTTGTTCACTTAACATACTTTTGATGTTTAGAGAAAAATACCACAATTGATTCGGATACTTAAATATTTTTTTTAATGAAAAGCAACAGGCTGGGACAGCATACCTGTACTGGGGTGCACTGTACACAGGTGATTCCCAAGGCCACTCGTCGGTTGTGGATCTCGTTGTAACTGTAGTCTTTGAGCAGAGTGTTGGAGATTTGGGCCAGACATAAGCGCTCCTGGAGAGGGCGAGGGTGGGGGTGGGGGTGCGCATTAGTGGAGTTTAAAGTAAAGTAAAAGAAAAGAAACCGACAAAAGATGGGCCTAATCATATGGTATGAAACAGAGCCGCTGATGTTTAGGAAAAGAGGAGTTGTAGAAGGCAGCGTCCGTCCTCTCTTTACTTAATACTACTACCTCAATATATACAGTAGGGCCTACAGTCCTTGGCGTCCTCGCCCATCAAGAAAAAGATGACGTGCCTGCCTCCTCAGCCGCCAGAACGATATGGGAGTCCATTATCATTAAATACTGTGTAGATCTATTGTGCAATCTAGGGTGGGATGCACAATGCTAGTCGGCCGTTTTTTCGATTAAATGCTCCATTCCATAAAAGCTTTATTTCGATACGCGAGTAATTTTCAGCTTAACTCACCCCGCCAGCACGTGATTTTGTAAGCTACTGTGAGTATTGCCGATTATGGAATGGAACACTTAGTCGAAAAAACTTCCGACTAGCTTCGTGCATCCCACTACTACTGTCTATATCCTCTGGTGTGCAGGTTCTACGGGATATTACTGTACATGTACCATAGCGTGGTTTCCCAATACAAATGCATGTACAGTGTACTTGAGCATAATTTTCGCTATCCATAGAATGTCCATAAGGAGCAAACTGATGATAGGACAAAAGTAACAACTGAAACAAGAAGGTTTACACCTGACCTGAAAATATTTTACAGGCTGTGGGCGGTGGCATTGCACAAAAAAGCTAAATCAGCCACGAGAGGTGTGTATTATTCGACACTTGCGTCAGCTAAATAAAAAAGTTGAATTAAATACATGTCGCCTAAGTTGAGTCCAATTTTATAAAAATTACTAAGAAGCTTTTTTTTTTTTTAAATTAAAAAAAACATTTCAAGAGAAATAAAATCAAAACAGGAATGAAATTGTTAATTGTTTAAGATCATTCAGAAATACTTTTAAAAATTGCTTTCTATGTAAAAATTTAGAATCGTGTCTCCGCTTTATTCAAGTATGTCAAGTAGGCTTTCAATTGAAGCAGGCCTAAAGTCGTTGTTCGCAAATGTCCTACAAACGAGTAGTTTCTGTAATGTAGGGATAGAAAAACGATAAGCCATACATTGGTGTCAGTGACGGGAGACACAATCGCCTCCTCCGTGTAACAAAATAAACTGACGATTTTAATGGCACTCAAGTACAATCATCATTACAGAGCTGTCTCTAACATTCAATATAATGTGGGGAAAAACAGGGTTTCCCGTAATTGAGGGGGCAAAACTGCTGATGTTCAATGCACTGCATAAAAATAACCCTGGGGGTTTTCAGCTGAAGTACCGAGTTTAGTAATAAACTACTGACATGTCTCTTTCAGTCTTTACAGCAGAATGCCAGTACTAGCTCTAAATGACTTCTCGTCGAGTTACAAAACTGCATGTTTTACCGTACCTTGTTATCAATGACGAGGGACACGATGCCTTCCCCGTGTAACAAAATGGTGCCGACTTGGTTCTGTCTCGGTGTTTGGGTCCCGTCTTTTCCATTTCCAGCCATCTTGTTGTCATTGCTACTATTGTTTTTGTTGTTGTTGTTGTTGTTGCTGCTGTTGTTCCCGCTTCCACCACCATTCGATGACGTCATGGACATAACTGGTTTGATGCTGCTGCCTCCTTCGTTCATGTTATGACTGTTATTATTGTTGTTGTTGCTGCTGCTGCTATTGTTGTTGTGACTGTTGTTGTTGTTGTTGTTGTTGTTGTTGTTGTTGTTGTTGTTTTCCTCGTGTTCGGGTGAGGCGGAGTTGTAGCTCAGGTAAGGCGGGGCGTTCATAACAGCGGAGCTGTGGGCGTGGTGTATGTGGGCGGCTGGCGGGGAGGCCCACTGGGCGTGTGGGGAGAGGCGGGCCATACCCAGTGAGCCGGTCATGCAATTCTCCATAGAACCGGTCTCCATCTGGACAGAGAGACGAGAAGTTGGAGATGAAATTAGAAAGATGAATTATTATGTCAGCAGTCTACTGTTTTTCTTTAAGTAATGAGATCCCTGATGAAACTTAATCACATCTTGAGGCTCAATACAATTATAAGTTGCAGTCGAACTTATAACATCAACCATCCATATACTACATAAAAAGGTCACGGGATTCTTTACACGCGGCCATCTTGCACAGAATGTTTAGTAAAGAGTCCGTACAAGGTAGCCGCAAGTGCATCTCCCTCTTTATTCATATCCTACAAAGTGCCCATTCTTTTTAAACTACCACTTTTTTCTCGGCAATAGTAGTTCATTGTGTGTTGTTGTTGTATTTTAACTTTGTCTATGGTGCTATGGTTAGGTTCTTCGCCTATCATGCAGAAGACGTGAGTTCGAGACACGCGAGGGGCAGTTTGACGTGTATCTCCTTTCCCTGATAGGACAGTGTACCTCTCAGCACGGGTTGGCCCTGACCGGCAGGTTCGAATTAGAAGTAGTGCGCCCTTTAAATGACCCAACAATGTTGCACGGGACGTTAAGCAAAAATTCCGAAACGGAAACCAAATCAAACTATTGAAAAGCTGAACAAAAGCGCAAAAATGTCACTGCTGCATTCAGTTTTAGAGCACGTCGTGAAGCTCGAGTAATACACTTACCGGGGATGAAAATGTATCATCTAAAACGGCATGACTATAAATGTCTAGAAGACAATAGTGAGAGACCCATAAGTTTGTATGCCTATACAATGTATAGTGTTAAAGTAACATTTTTCTTACACTTTTGTCCAAATATACCCTAGCATTAGGTCCATGTAGTTTGTCATGCTTGAAACTTTCAATTTAAAAATAAGTCATTGCAACGGTGTGATTTATAACAACTTTGTGGTGTGTGTTCATGTGGATGTGGTGGGGGGGATTTCTCACTGTATGATTTAATTGCTTTCATTATGATCATAGTTATTGTTAATATTACCATTACCAATGTATACATGTAATCATATTTCTCATTATTATCATCATTCTCAATTAGATTTTTAGATTTTTCTTTAACTCTTAGTGAGTTTTTCCTTGCCATTCCCTACGAGAACATAGACAAAAGCAATAATCACGAACAGGATTTCAGGGAAACTGTCGCAAAACTATCTTGCGATTGTCATTGTAACTGCGCGCAAAGAGTAACCAAAAAAGACTGGCTTTTATTTCTTGGTTACCAGTGAGTGTTTGCCGAGAACATCCATTTCGCGATGTTTCTAAATATTAATTGTGCCATTTTGTCGCCTTTATTGCTGCTTAACTGTTTCCCAGGGAGAAGTAATTGATACTTTATAGCAAACAAGCGCGTCTACACCACTGAAATGCGACGTTAACATTTGCTTACCATGTTTACATTGATTTTACGCTTCTCTGCCGTCCCTTTTTCTCAACTCCGTGCGGCAACTTTTATTCTGGTAACGGCAATATTTGTTACATCGTTTTCTTCTTGGAGTTTTTTTTCTGAATGTATGAAGGAATGCTGCTTTGGTTATCATTATCAATCGGTGTGTTGGGGTTTTTGTTTTGTTTTATTTTGGATGGGTTGGGTCTTTTTAACGTACGTCACCAAGATATGAGTCAAGATAATACCAGTTTACACTGTGCATATAAGCAAATAATGTTAAGTCAAAGTGATACCAATCCGTAAATAGCAACATCTGCGTGCGTTTGAATCGGGGGATGGGGAAGAGAGGGATGGACGACTGTTAAATAGTGCGCAAAGAGAAGGCGAGTCATATTTACTTTATGTTCTATAGACGCGCCACGACCAACGATCTTGGTTTAAAAAGGAGTAATAATCATTGTAAGAAACAGAGAATAAAAAATATATTTTTAAAAAACCATATGACGTCACATCCCGAATCGATGAGTGCTGTCGAAGGGAGTTCTCCTTTTCCTGCCCCTCGCCCATGAGTGATGGCCACCTGGTCTATCACACATCTGGTCATCATTCTTTTCCGGCCCCGTGCAGAGGTATCAATGCCCGAATTGCAATTAATATTTTTGTATAAAAGGTAAATAACTTTTACCTTGCAGTGTTGCAAGGGACATAAAATTAAAAATCCAAACCGATATGTACCGTTATTACGGGCGTGCATAAATCGTCGACCGAAGTAAGCGGTGCTGTTATATCTGTAGTTTACAGTTAGTTATTTATAGAGGCGCCAGCATCTTTGGCTGTTGTAGTATTAATATCAAAACGTGATTGTTGTTGTAAAAGAGTGACTTCTCTCGTTTCCTGTCTATAGCACGTCTTAGAAAACGCACTAAAATTGAAGTTCGATTACCGCAGGCTTAGATCAATGTTCGAGAAAATCACAATGGTTTACAGCCTAAAAATTAAGTCAATTTTCTACACATTCGCTTGTTTAGGTGTGAGTAACAGCACCTTGGGTTTCCTAAAGATAAGAACATTCTCTGTCCTTTTACGTTTATTGATCTTTGCTCCCCCTCCTCTCTCCCTCTCTCTCTCTCTCTCTCTCTCTCTCCCTCTCTCTCTATTTCTCTCTCTTTCTCTCTCTCTCTCTCTCTCTCTCAAACTGATTGACCTGAGTTGTTTGTTTAATAATAGAATTAGTTCGCCAGTTTCTTTCATTTGTTTCCTTTCTTCATTCTGCTCTTCTTTTCTTTGCTTTTCTTTTCTTTTCTTCTTTTTTTTCTCTTTTTTTTAAAAAAAATTTTCTCTTCTTTTCTTAGTATTCAGGATCTTTGTTTTCTTTATTTTAACTATTTTGTTGAATATGCAACAGGCTTCAGAAAAACTGGTGAGTAACAAAAGAAAAACACCAATGCATACATGTAGTGTTACCAACAGTTATATACATGTAGGCTACTTAAGATATGAATATGGGCGCTCGTGGTCTAGAGGTTATGGTGTTGGCCTCTCATGCTAATGGTCCCGGGTTCGACCCCGGGGCAGTGCAGACATTTTTCTCTCCAAATTTATTTCATCATTTTCTCTACCTTGACTGACTACTCTTCCATCTTTATTCTCTGATTGTTTCTCTGACCTGCTCTCCTCATTCCCTCCCGATTCTCCTCTCGCCTGCTCTCGTCAGTTTATCCTCTCTCATACCTTATGTACTCTCTCTCTCTCTCTCTCTCTCTCTCTCTCTCTCTCTCTCTCTCTCTCTCTCAACCACACCCCTGATCTTAGGGTA
>JAUKPP010138192.1:2905-15065 GCA_032273245.1 Phyllaplysia taylori
CTTCTCTCCCCCCCCCCCCCCTCTCTCTCTCTCTCTCTCTCTCTCTCTCTCTCTCTTTCTCCTTTCTCTCTCAATTTTCCCTCTTAGTCACTAGCTCCCTCATTCTGTCTCTCTCCCCCTCTCCATCTTCCTGCTTTTTCTCCTCTCTCTCTCTCTCTCTCTCTCTCTCTCTCTTTCATTCATTCTTTCGTATCACACTCCAAAACACATACACACAACACATGCTCACAAAGACACGTACGTACAGTCTTGATAATTCACTGCAATGCCTTTTTCCTTCAAAACGCCGTTTCACTTTTTTTTTAAAGCGAGGTAGAGAAACAAACAACCGTACTATGAACTAAACGAACCTTTCACTAAAATGTGTACAAAATATGTGAAACTGAACCACATGCGCACCTTAAGTCGAATCATCAGCGCTATTGTTCAGGTGGCAAGTAAGGTGCAAAGACATCGTCTACATACAACATGCTATTGTTTTAGAGTGAGCTTGATTAATTTGAATTATTGTGAGTTTTTTTAGGGGTGGGTGGGTTTCGTTGTTGTTGTCTGTTATTTTCGTCTATAAACTGGCCTTTTTCAGGTAGCAAGTAAGGTGGAAAGCCATCATATCGTCTACATACTGCATGCCATTGTTTTGAGTGAGCTTGAATTATTTGTACTATTATGAGGCTTTTTTTAGGGGTGAGTGGGTTTCGTTGTTGTTGTCTGTTATTTTTATCTGTAAACTGGCCCTTTTTCTAAAATGATCATGATCAATTGCTTTCTGCTATTTCTAGCAGCCTAGTCCATGGTTGGCTATTCTTTATCTTAGTAGTCATCTCACTGAATGTCAGCTTGAATGATGGTGATGGATTTCCTGAAAGGGCTTACATTTATTATATCATACTTGGTCACCGGAAGATAACTCGCATAAGGTATAATAGCTTTGTCTTCTAGAAGATAATCAGGGTAATCGAAATCCCCACCTACTACTGGCGCTGTGGTGTAATGGTTAGTCTCTTCGCCTAGAATACGGAGCAACATTTTCGATCCCCGCGTGCGGACAATCTGCGGTGGGGGGTTTTTCTGCTAGGAATTTTTTACCTCTCAGCTCAGGTTGGCCCTGACAGGCAGGGTCGAAGAAGTCCGTCTCTTAAATGACTTTACAGTGTTGCAGGGGACGTAAAAAGGGGATGTCCATTGGGAACCCCATCTATCAAGCGACCTATACGTGTCGCTAGAGGTTAAACAAATACCAAAAGTATCAAATGAAAACCTGGTTACAGTTGCCAGTACAAAAATAAAGTCGAAGCCAGATTTGTATCACTTAGCTTATTTTGCTTTTCTACAACCCTTCCCCTCCTACGAGATTCCATAATCTCTATATCGTAGCCTCAAGCTATCATTCATTTGCTACCTGTTGCAAATTCGGGGTGGACTAGTGCCAAAGAAATTAATGCTAACTTCAAAGATTCCGTCGCATGCCGAGCGATATGCAGATAGGGAGGAAGTTAAAAGCTTTGGCCCGAGTGCTAATAATCCCAGATTACAGATTGGCTGCCGATTTGTTTTCTTTGGATTCCTCATGGGTGATAGACCCAAGGCTATTTAGCTAAGGAGATCAGAGGAGAGCCAGAGGGAGACTGTATCTACATTAAAACGACGGCCAAATCGCCAACCATGACAGAAACAATAAAACGCTAAATACCAGACAGAGAAGACGCTGCAGCATTACGATGTTGCCAGCAGTCTAAGACACTGGCGCTGTTGACGACAATAAGATGAAGTCAGTTGATTACGCTGGCGGGCTTTAGAATAATTTGAAGACAATAAAGAAATCTTGGGAAACTGCTACAGTGCCATTAATCTCGAGTGTGTACAGGGTACAACGTAATCCTAGTCACACAAAAAAAATGGTCACAAAGTGTTGATATACACAGTACATGTAACAAATCCGTGACGGTTTTTGATGGAAATAATTAAATATTTGTGAGTTTAGGTTTATGTATGTATTTATGGAGGCGCAAGTTGGATTTTTGTCGTTTTTTACAAATGGTGTAGCAAGCAATGCTTATTTCAAGGAAATATATTAAGCCAGCGATTATTATTAAAAAAATCACCTCCGCATGGCAATAAAAATCCTTCTGCTACAAATGCCATGTAAATAATTGAGACCGCAGCTTTTCAGACTTCTACCCGGTTTGCCCAACAAATAAAAATGGGGGGGGGGGGGGGAGGGATAAAAAATCTAAGACAAATCGTGATAATCTTAATCATACGCAGAAGTCCTTGCTGGAATGACAACACTTATTGAGAAAGTTCCAGTCATAGTGCCCACTTCAATCAAATACCATCAAAGGAATGCCTAGATAAAGAGTATATTTGACTTCGTATCCCCCTTATACAGAAGCCATCTTCCAACACCCCAGACTAGAGCGGCATAATACCACAGATAAAACCTCCAGTCCCCTTTCTTTTTCTCTTTCTCTCTCTCTCTCTCTCTTTCTCTCTCTCTCTCTCTCTCTCTCTCTCTCTCTCACACACACACACACACTCTCTCTCTTTCAATCTATCTTTCTCTCTCTTTTCCACTCTTGATGATTATCTAAGCAAAAAGCTTCACTATAGCTCGAGTAACAAGCATGTATCGGATGAAGGCCCAAGCAAAGATACAACTTAATCAGATTCCCCAAACCTGGGCCGTGGTTCACAGTCAACTTGTTCTCTGTTGGAACAAGACCCCGTTGTGTTTGCTGTGGAGCCTGGCTCGCCCATCATATTGGCATATTCCATTGATTACTCCCTGACACTAGGCCCCCATTTTGACGGGGAAATAGTTTATCAGAACTCTCTTCGACTGGGATCCTCAGCAACCCAAGCCAGTGTGAAGAGATACAAATATTGACTACTGATGGCGGGGATGATTATAGGTGAAGTCAAGAGTTTCGGGGAAATGGATTTGGGTTCATGGGCAGTTGGGGGACAGAACCGAGACACGGTAATCACTGATTATCGTGTCCAGTTAAAACCTTCATTATGTACTTTGGACAACTGTCTCTATTCCTGTGTCTGCCACAACCACTCGCCGTCTGCGTCTTCTCCCCGTCTTCTACCGGGTCAATGTTGGAACTCAATAGTTCTTTCCTTCATCGATTTCCTAAACCAAATCAAATTCTTCACAAAGTCATCCGAGTCTAAATCTCCATCGCTTTGAAACATTGAAAGAAGTAAAAGGACAGATCGAAGGGAAGCCGTTTCTTCAACATAAAAAGCACATTAATAGCGCCCTGTTGCCATCTCTGTCATGGCCATTTTAGCTTGTCCTTCCTTTTAGGCACAGTGTTTCCGAGTGTAGCGTTTTATTTCTCCTAATTCTTGTTCATTTGGGGAAGAATTAAATAGGAAATTAACAATAAACCCGGAGCACATTTTTACATTTTGAGTTCAGCAATCGAGCAAAATACAGAGTCACCTTGCCATGAAGGATAGAAAAAGAAATGTTGATGACATGAATTTCCTTTTCAATCCCGGGACAATTTTCAGATCCAGAGTTAACCCCCTTTTCTCCGGGGAAATTGTCCTCTCGTCCTTGCACTGGCATTGCAGTACTCGTCTTTACAAAAGATGTGTATCTGGTCTTCTGAACCTGAACAGATTCTGTTTGTTGTTTGTTTGTTAGTTTGTTGGTTGGTTTCTTTGGTTATTTGTTTGTTTGGTTGTTTATTTGTTTGGGGTATACAGTTCCATCGACTCTGTAAGGTCATTTCGGCGCCAAGAACAGATTTTCTTTCTATATGCAATGTGGAAATCTCAAGGTTGTACTAAAATCTCCCTCCATTTTCTTTCCTCTCCCTCTCTCTCTTCCTCCTTAATATTTACCCCCACCCCACCCCCACCCCCCACCCTTTCCTTATTTGCTCTCTGCCCCTTTCTGTCTCCCAGTACTTCCGACCCAGGAGCGCAATTTTTTCGGATTTTTCAGAAACGCACACATAAGCACTTGATCTGAAAGCCACTTCGAGCAGGGAGGTGTTGATTGTATTCTCCATTGTGTAAACCGACTAAATCGTTTTAAAAATTAGATTTCTCGATGGCTTAGCCCTAAAATTGTCCGATGATGGTGCCCTGCACTGGAATGATGCATTACCCTACCTAGAAAAATAAAGTGGTAATTTTTTATCGCCGATTCACACCTGTAGCGATGCGCAAAAAAAGGTGCCTGAAAACGAAATAATTCTCTCCCTGAGCACTAAATTTTTTCAAGAAAGGATTTAACAAGTAGAAAAGCACGGACTGCGATTGCGAGTATATAACAAAGAGGGAAAAAATAGGAAAACAGACAAACGAAATACAATCAGAACAAGAAAAGTTTATTCAGATTAACACACATTCCCTCCCTTCCCTTTCTCTCTTTATAGTCTCTCACTCTCTCTCTCTCTCTCTCTCTCTCTCTCTCTCTCTCTCTCTCTCTCTCTCTCTCTCACTCTCCCCCTCTTTCTCTCCCTCTCTCTCACCCTCTGTTCCACTGCATCCCTATGCCCCTCTCCCCCTTATCTGCTTCACTCGCACCCTATAAATCTCTAAGTTTTTCTCTCTATCTCTTTACGCCCACAAAAAGTAATACAATTCCGTTCATTAAAAACAAAAATAAGGGTTTTAAGGACACATTTAACTAATAGTGACAGTTAGAAATAGATTGGGAAGGGCAGACAATATCAAAAGGAAGTAAACTGGTGTAGAATCAGTTGAATTGACGTAAGGCCTACCGTCTGCAAGAATAAAACGAAGGGACCTGTCGAGAACATTCATAATGTGCCGTAATACAGCTCGCACAGGTGTAAGATACATGCATAGTCAAACACCTTACTTATATTAATAATGGATAAGCTTGTACAAGCCGATGCGGCTATCTTTCAATTGATATTTCCTGTCAACTATCTGGTTGAGACGCCTATCGCTTTCTTTCTTGATTCTTTATCGTAATTACTATCCTTCTCTCTCTTCCTAACAAAAAGGGATAAACATTGTCCTGCATCTCACAGAGGGAATTAAAGATAATGACAAAAGGCTGATAAAAGTTAGCCTATATCTCTTTTTTCTTTTCTCTTTCTTTCTCTCTCTCTCTCTCTCTCTCTCTCTCTCTCTCTCCCTGAATCTATTTATCGCTCTATCCATCTACCTAACACATGAACAAATATATACACAAACACTTACTAGTATACACATAAATACACACGCCTTCCATTCTATCTCGCTGTCTCTTCATAAATAAATACCCCGAGTCCAGCCTTTTTCTCTGCCACCACATTTCCTCCTCCTCCCTACCTCTCTCCCGTCTCCCTCTACCTCCCTCTCTTTCTCTCTCTCTCTATCTATCTATCTCTCTCTCTCTCTCTCTCTCCCTCCCTCTTTCTCTCTCTTTTTCATCCTCAATCTAAGAGGTACATTCACGCAGAGGCACGCCCTTCCACAATTAAATTTTTCTTTCCCAAAATCTCATTAAAACTGAGAGTTGTGCAGCAGCTGAGATGCGGAAATCCCTCTAAACAAATTCATAGCATGCGGAACAAAATACAAGCAAAAAAAGAAAATCGTGAGAATAATTTCCTTCGTTTCAGTTGTTCCTAACAGTGCACAGAAGCAAAACTGTATTGTTTTCATATAGACACAAACACTCGCACTAAAACAAAATATTCTTAGGCTTACGCACGACAACAGTAGTGCACTGGAGGACATAATAATATAATGATGAATACTGTCCTACAAAAAAATATAAATAGGCTGACATTTTTGTCCAGACGATGGCGTTGTTCTGGTCGATATGAAGAATAGAAAGAGCTCTTACATAATCAACTGGAAGCCATCACAATAAATCCAAGCTGGAATTCATTGAACATGGTAACAATTGCAAAAATTAAAGGAAACGCTCTTTTTATTTAGGCCCACACAAAACGGATTTTTGGCTTCTATCCCAAACCAATTGAGGAGCGATTTGCCAAAACTCGCCATTTTTATTAATTCAAGTTTTTAAAGAAATCGAGGGGTTGTTCTCTTTGAGAATCGAGTTCGCCAACCTCACAATAACATTACGTACAACGATGATTGTTGAAATGGCGCTGACACCTTTATCATTTCTGTGGGAGAAAACGTTTCTTTTTCCTCTAGAGCTCATAAGTCCTTGACGGCTTTGATTTCAGAAGTTCCAAAAACACGCTCTTCAATAAGAACTTCCAAACCACTTGGGAATGTTACAAAAACTAATTGTGACAACTATGACAACTTCTCCTTCAATGCCTACTATGATCTAACAATAAAAAGTCATAATAAATACTTTATCATTAAAAGTGTCTAATTAGAAACGTCCTTCACCTAGTTGTAGTTTCGCGAAACATTCCCTGACGTTAAGGAGGAGTGTTTAAAATCTATTTTCGCCATCTTCTCGTAAAGGCCCTTGCCTGACCGGAAGTTGAAGACCTGTGACCGATTTCTGTACAATATTTCATCCTGGCGAGTTCCTCCCCTTTCAAATTTCTTTCAAAAGATGACTAAGTAAAAGGGCCATTAACGTCTGAAGCAAGACAAAAATAGCACAAGTCAAATACAAAGGTTACTTTACACGTCTCCTAACGGTGGCGTCGTTAGCGCTCGCCTACAGATGAAGAGACCCCAGGTTCGAATCCGGGGAGGCTCGCCGGAATTTTTTTCGGAGTTTTCATGGCTCCGACCCCCGTCCTATCGGAGATGGATTTAAAATTCGGAAGTCCCGCCTCGTAAATGACCTTACAGTGTTGCATTGGCCGTTAATCCAAAACCGAACGTCTCCAGATATGATGGAGGCAAAACTGTAGAAAACTCACCCCATTCATGGTTTTGGATTTTGTGCGGTTGGTTTTATTTATGTTTGTGGCTCTTTTTATTTTAAGACACAACCATCCTTCTTTTGCTCTTTCTCTTTCTCTCTCTCTCTCTCTCTATCTATCTATCTATCTCTTTCTCCCTCTCTCTCTCTCTCTCTCTCTCTCTCTCTCTCTCACTCTCTCTCTCTCTCTCTCTCTCTATTTCAATCTATCTGTCTATCAACTTATCTTTTAATCCATATTAATATTATTCCCCCTCCCCTCCGCACCACACTCTTTGTCATTTTCTTCAATAGCCCTACGTTATCCCACCTCTGCCCTTTCCCCAGTTTACTATCGCCCCTGCCCATCAAAGCACCTTGGTACTCGCTACATTTACCGCAAAATGTGATCCAATCATCGCCGACACTCACGCAGTGTCCAAAATCGTCCACCGTTACATCACGTGCGCCCAGTAAAAGATGCGCCAGGGGAAGCCGTTAAGACAAGTTTGTGTGAGTGAAGCCCTGACGCTGTAATTAGTCATTCTCTCATCTGCCACGGGTCATTGCGCTGCTCCTGGGCTCACACTTCCGGACATGACAGGCCAGTTTGCTCGAGATGAAGCACAGGGAGCCGGCTTGGAGGTATCGGACCACAAATAACAAATGGAGGGGGATAAGAAAGGAAGAGGAGGAGAAGAAGGAGGAGTGAGAGCCAGGAAAAGAAGGAAGAGGAGGAGAAAAGGGAAGAAGAGGAAGAGGAGGAAGAAGAGAGGGGGAGGGGGAGAAGAAGAGGCGAATAAAAAGCAGAGGTAGGAGGAAGAAGAAAGAAGGGGGCGATGAAGGCGAAAGAAAAGGAGCAATGTGGAGGAGGAGGAAGATGAAGAAGAAAAGAGAAAAGTGGGAGCCATAGGTGGAGGAAAAGGAGAAAAGGAGCATTTTGCCATGTATTTGTGTTTGTTAGTTTGTGTATTGGTTAGTGTGTCTTGGAGCATGCTTGTGCGAATCTATGTATTGGGTAAAAACGTCAAAATATATTTTTTTTAAATTAATGACTCAAACATTAAATATTGCTGCAAAAGCAAAACGCCAGGCGTCGAAATCACGCAAAAGTATTACCTTGTCACTTACATTTATTGGCATACATGCAGGTAGATAGCTGTTGATAGATCCAATTACGCGGCGAAGAAGAGTCGTGTTAAGGTACATCCTATTTGTCTCCTCTGATTTCAAGCTATGCTCTTTATCCTAATCTAAAACTTTTATTCTTCCAAAAGCCTTAAAAGGGGTCTCGTGAACAGAAAAAAAGCTATATGTAGGCTTGCATGGATTCAACACATGCCCTGCTTAAGAAGTCCTATCCCTTCTGATCAAAGAAGCAATGTTAAGAAGCGACAAAGAAACAAGCAAAAAACAATAGCGCAAGATGGCGTCAATTTGATAGGAATGGGCATAGGAAAAAAAATAGCATTAGACACGAAAACCGCACTGTGGGGGATAAAATTTGGCCAATGAGATATCCAGGTCACGATTGTGCTTGACGGTGGTATGTATTATGTTATGTGCATCGTTTAAAATCTGTATATCCAGTCTAGACAATACAAAGGGTTGAGTATAATCAAAAGGGAAAGGACAGGGAACAAAAGAAAGATTGTCAAGGTACCTTTTTTGCCTAACATGGGGTATTGGAGATGCTCTAGAAAGTTTCGGCAGCTCCGCACAAAGACAACCGCAACCAATTTTATAGACACAGCCAACCCAAACCTAGACTTTTTATGTGCACTTGTCTGGGTTTTGTTGTTGTTGTTGTTGTTGTTGTTGTTGTTGTTGTTGTTGTTGTTGTATATTCTTTCGAACTGAAAACTTCATTTTACTTGAGTTAAATGAACGAATATGCATGGGAGAGCATAAAAAGATAGCATGGCAGTATGGTGTTTATTGGTGGAGTGCACGAAGCTGGTCTGCAGGTTTTTTTTACTAAGTGTTCGATTCCATAATCGGTAATACTCATAGTAGCTCACAAAATCACGTGTTGGCGGGGTGAGTTAAGTTGAAAATTATTCACGTATCAAAATTGCGCTTTTATGTAATGGAGCATTTAGTCGAAAATACGGCCGACTAGCATTGTATATCCCACCATAGAACTTTACCCTAGAAAGATCAAATAAATTTGGATTATGCATACTGTGTAAATGTCAAGATTTTAAAAAAGGTTACCCAGTTTTATCATAATGTCACGGTTCATGTAAATTTAATGTGGTTTGAGACACATCATTTTTATCAGGCAGCAGAAAATTTATTGTTGGTCTATGCCTTAAAGCTTCTGCACGAAGATTGACGGTTTGGAACATATTGGAACCCTAAGGATTTGAGCAAGATCGGATGGGAAAATGCTGATACTAATTCCTACATAAAGCAATAAAGGTCGTCTAGACAATGATTTTAAAAAAGCACTATTTGATGGGCAATATTGGATAACTAAGATTATTCATGATCGGTATAGAGTATAGGCATTCGAGACTTCTGCTGTCACTGAAAGGGGTCGCATTTCCCCTCCTTTTTTAGTAATAAACGACGAAAAGTCAAATTAAATTTAACTAAAATTTAAAGTAAATTCGTCCCTGTCACTTTGTTTTAATATCTGTATTGATGATACCTATTCGTGGAGCGTTTTCATTGAAAAAATATATTACAAAAAAAAATATGAAAGATGTAGAAAGGCTCATTTCACTTCAGTCTTGCATCCAGAGCCATATAGGTCAGAGATTGTTCATGACTCTTGACAAGGAAGATGCGTGGGCTAATAATTGGGGCTGAATATTGCTCCTAGGGTATGGCTTACATAAGATTAGACCGAAGATGAAAAATAATCGCGAAAGAAGCCAGCTTCCAGTGTCACAACGCAAGATCTTCTTCGGAAATCCAATAGACGAGTCAGTTCATGAATAGAAATAGCTATAGTAATTTTACAAGAAAAGAAATGGAAATGTTTGTTTAATGGTAATGTCTAGATCTAGTACACTCAAGAGTCCTGACCAATATCAAAAGTTGGATAAAATTTATGCATCAAAAGTTTTAAAAATGTCATGCAAGAATCCAATATGGCCGCTCTCATCAAATCACGATTCGCTTATCTGGCTATAACTCCAGTTTTAAAAAATTCTACCATTATCATCCAGGTTTAGACAAATTGTGTCAGTTAAAGTATTTTTATTGTCAGTTCGTAAAAAAAAATACGTTAAAAAACTTGAGACTGGAGAATATACAAAGATCCATGGTAACACGCTTTTAGGGGAGCAGGGTTTCAGACAAAAGATGAATACAAATTGAGGTGGGTATTTGGTAAAAGCTACACACAACAGGCATTTGTCAAAGTAAAAGCAGGCGTCTGTGATGTAATGGTTTAGGTTCTTCGCCTGATTACGGGTTTTAAGGCCCATATTGGGTCGTGATCTTAACAGCCTGTCCACATTTGTGGTCAACAGCTTTACGCCCAAGCTTGACGCCTTCCACGCCTGACTGTTTAATCTGAGAGGTCAATAAGACGAGACATGCCAGGACTTTTCGCCCTGGTCAGACATTTGCCTTTCCGTACTTAACGTCGTGTGTCCACATCGTCGATTCCACCGGTTCGCAATGACGTCGGGCTATTCGTCTGCTTAATTCGTATTTATACTTTTTCCAAATAGTTTTAGTCGAATGTCGGGCATTTTGCTTTTCAATCATTTAGTTACTGTCGTATTCTCGCCTCGGACATATTTGGAGATAGTCCAACAAAAATTTACTAAGCCGACAAATTATTCTGCAGAGAATGACAGAAACTTTATCACAGCGGCGGTTTGTTTGACATGACAACTCTTGATATATTAAGTGCCGAGAGACTAGGTTAAATACAAGGGAACTGTGGGAAAAACTGTGGTTTCCCTTTCAAAGAATACTAGTACTCTAAACAAACTACATAATGTATGCCTTGGGAGACACAAAAATATACTGAAAGATAGCACAATAAAAAAAAAAAGGACACCCACTTAGTTGGCTCATAGTGGAATATAGACACAATACAAGGCCTCGTGTATTATTAGTCTGAATGAAGTTTAGGACATAGCTTGGGCTAAATTATTTCATATTTTTATAGATTCTGAAGCAAACCCAGCTGATTAAGTTCCGTAACGACCTAACTAGGAAGGCAGAGTGTTAACTTCGAAAGAGCAGTGATCGAATCGCATAGCTCAACACTAAACAATGTTCAATTACGTGTATTGAATTTATATTGTATTGAAATGTGTCCCTGGCATTTGCATTATAGTTCACAATGTGCATACGGTAACATGTTTGATGCATAGGGGCAGGTGAGCATTAATTTTAGCGCAATTTGAGACTAAAACGTAAAATCGTGAATAAGTTTTACCCTTAGGACTACTTGCATCCATCTCTAACCTTCTGAGAAAATGGGTTGTATATTCTCCAATTTAATAAATGCAAACGTCCCATGTTCGACTTGGAAGAAGACTGAAGATTCAACAGTTGTGGACATGGAGTTAAGAGGCGCCTACCGCACTACCAAAAACAAAACTCCGTTGTCCTCAACACTCTTTAAAACTGACTAAAGACGGGTTTCTCTAGGTGCAGTCCTGGCCTAAGAGTGCACACGTACGTACAAACACGCAAACCTCCCCCTCTCCCTTTCTCACTCTCTCCCTCTCTCCCCACCCCTTTCATGACCTTACAGAGTTGCATGGCGCGTTAAACCAAAACCAAAACCAAACTACCCCTTTCCCTCTCTCACTCTCTATTTCTTTCTCAATCTCGAACCTACTTTTTCATACATTCAAACACACACAAACACACGCACACACACGCGCACGCACACACACACACACAGACGCACGCGCAAACACACACACACACACACACACACACACACACACACACACACACACACACACTTGCATCTCTCTATCGTTTTTTCTCGGTAACTCACTTCCTATAATAATTTTGTTCTCCTCTCCCATTCCGTCGTTCTCCCTCATCCCGTTGTAA
The DNA here is from genome assembly GCA_032273245.1 of Phyllaplysia taylori. Taxonomy (NCBI): domain Eukaryota; kingdom Metazoa; phylum Mollusca; class Gastropoda; order Aplysiida; family Aplysiidae; genus Phyllaplysia; species Phyllaplysia taylori. The sequence goes on from JAUKPP010138192.1 coordinate 14,766, forward strand.
CATAATGCATCAACCACACTTGACATCACGTTTAGAAGGCAAACCAAGTCCAACACTTCTGGATTCATATTTCAGATGAACTTGAACTTAAATTTATTACATGTATGATAAATGCATTGACAACCACCGCGGTCCACAACTCCGCCCGAGCGACGCCCGGGGCGGCACTAGAAGTTACCCATGCCTAACATGTTCGTAGGCCTATAAAACAAGAGACGAGAGACCGATCCTAACACTAACAGCTAACTGGTTCCTGGTTCTGGTTTCGTCCCCATCGCCAGGCCATCGAGGCCGGCATTG
>JAUKPP010138303.1:0-15061 GCA_032273245.1 Phyllaplysia taylori
AATGTAGCCAGGTAATAACAATAAATAGTAGCTGACGATGCTGTTGTGCTACCACTACTCACTACCACTACCATCCTAAGGCTTGAACATTCGTGGTTCTAGATGGGATGGTAATCGATTGGGTAACGATAAGGCCAGTAGATCTAGACATAATCTAAACTACTAGGCCTAGACTATTCATCAAAAGTCCACAGAGTAGGCCTAAAGTAAAGTAAAGAGCTGCAGCAGGCAACGTTAGTCGCAGACGAATCCAATCGCGGGAGTGAAGCGGAAATGATTTCTAATTTCTACCACAGTGAGCTCCCTTGCTACACATAAACTGTGACATCACAATTTATAGAACGTTTCTTTTTACTTTTGACCTTTCAGCAAAGTTCAATTTCGACTAACACGCGAATGTTGAAGTTTCATACGCTCTTTAATGTCTCTTGCATCACTATAAGGTACAGTCCGAACCAGCATCCGTGAGTACCGTTTTTCGGGAATAACTTTCCTATTTCTTTTATGGATCTTAACCACATTTGGTATACAAACATTTGGCCGGGAGTCTTAGTTGGCATTTAATTTTTTAGTGAGTACGTTACGGTTGAAAGGTACTTTCTTCTTTGTCTATAGCCTACATTGCAAAGAACTGACGTTTTACAATATTGATGGGAAGTGCCGCGATCTGGGATTTTCCATTTTGCAGCAGGGAGGAGAAAAAGCACTGCCGCTGAACGTGGTGCGCATTGCTAATCATGATAAATGAATGCTTTTCTATTTATATCTATGATGCTGCATCACTTCTATTTCCTCATTGCTTCAGATGAGGTTTAAAACAGCTTAGATTTATAAAGTAAAACCCTTATTTGGAAGTGTCCTATGCTGCTGTAAAAAATCAGGAAAACAAGACCCTCTGGGTATATTGCACATGCCAAGTTTAAAATGAATCTGTCCAGTGATTAGTGTTTTATTCCCGAAAAACGGTACTTACGGGGGCTGGTCCGGACTATAATTGAATAGACAGGTACATCGTATCAACAGAGAAACGGAGGTAATATTATTACTCGAATCAAAGACATTATTTAACATCCTAACATAGAGGGGAAATCATCGAGGAAAAAAAAACATCGTCTCAAAACCAAAGAGAGATAATCGAGAAAAACCGACAAATCCCCTCAAGGGAAATATATCACGCCTTCAGCTCGCAAGGCGAAGAACCAAGGCATCACACCATAGACGCTAGTGTTTCCCTTGGTTGGGTTGCCACTTTTTCGTCCCCTACAACACTGTAAAATCATTTTAAGAGACGGCCTACTTCGACCCTGTCTGTCAGGGCCAACCCGGGCTGAGATGGAAAAAATCCCGGCAGAAAAACAAACAAACGCAGATCGTCCGCCACCAGGATCGTACTTGGATCTTCCGCGTGATAGGCGAAGAGGCTTACCATTACACCACAGTGCCAGTGGTGTTTCCTTTTCGGTTTCTTCCAAAACCTCAAGACTAGGGGATGGGAGTTAGAAACCATTAACCGTCTCGCTATTGAGACATTGTATCCCTTTCAAACCAAGACAGTGAGCTAAATGGCCTGCCAGCAGAAATAGCTAACCTCAGTAAAAACCACAGAGTTGTTCTTCGGTGGATACCACCTCACTGCAACCTCCGTGGTAATGAAATGCCGGACTCTCTAGCAAAGGAGGGATCACAACTAGAGCAACCTGAACCAAGGACAAACTACTCTGAGGCGAAAACTATTATCAAAAGAGGGCTCCAAGCAAAATGGAAAGAAGAACATCCTCGCCACGACCAGGCTGACCCTTACTACTTTCTCACTCACCAAGAGCAGGTCGCTCTGTTCAGGCTCAGAACGGGTCACAAACGCCTGAAACACCACCTCTACTCAAAGCTCAGGATCGGTAACTCAGACCAATGCCCCTGCGGAAATGACAACCAAACAACAGCTCATTTCCTACAATACTGCCCAACACACGAAGCAACCAGGAGGAAGTTTTGACCCGACCCTAGGCAAGGTGTCCCCAAACTCTACGGGAACCTCGAGGGCCTGCGGCCTACAGCAGCCTTCGCTCTAGAGACCGGATTGCCCATTTAGATGAACAAAAAAAAAAGAAGTATCCTCTCAGCAGGGTGGGCCCCGACAGTCTGGATTGAAGTAACCCGCCTCTAAAATGACCATAATCTTTCAAGGGGTACAAACCCAAAGTTTTTGGCTAAAATAGCAAAAGAAGCTGGTGCCTCTATAAGAAATTTCCAACAAAGCGATAATTTTCACCCACGTACCAAGTTTCCCAACTGGCATCTTCTTTGCCTGTCATGCAGAGGATGTGAGTTCGAGGCCCACATGGGGCACTTTATTCCATCGAGTATAAATATCTCCGTTTTTCTGCTGGGACCATGCCCATTTCAGTCCACTTTATGCGCTTTAAAATCATTATTACCCCAGCACACCAAGCCATTCAGAAACCTTCTCAACTTCTCGGGAAGTATATAGTGCCAGCTGCCATTTTACAAGCGCAAAAGCACTAACATACGGACATGATCTTCGCTGCCTTTAGCCGGGTACCCGTTCACACCTGGGTGAAGTGAGGAAAATTTGGACAAAATGCCTTTCCCAAGGATACAAGGTCGGGCCTGAATAGGGATTCGAAACCCCTACCCTTCCGATCACGAGCCCAGCAGCCTAACCACTATATTTTAAGTAACTCTTTTCATCTGCTCCTTTTACAAAATTATACACGTATAAAGCAGCAAGCAACAAGTTTCAGCTTCAACGAAACAGAAAACAAACAAACACATAAAACAAATGACTCAAGGTAGGCATTTATCATCATTATAATTTTCATTTTTTATTTTTAAGTCCCTCTTGAATATGAAGTAAATGAATGAATATATTAGTGCATATAGCCACACTGAGCAGTGTAAATCATCTTCACGCGCTTCAATCACAACAATGTATTTGTTTCCTTTGATGAGTAAAAGCAAAACTGGCATGGACACACAATGTGCTTCGAAACAATTAATTAATTAGATCCGAGGTTTGATCCCGTGATAAAAATAATGCCAGCAACAATTTCATAAGTTCATGAGAATTTCATGAAGAAAACAGTGAGGAGGTCAACAGTGAACCGAACAATATTAATCTCAGGCGGATGTTAGATAAAACATGGAGACATTTTGGTCCTACCAGAAAATTGGTAATTAATTATTCTTTAACATTTCAGTCATTTCATGAATCAAGACAAGTACATAGGCAAAATGTGTACATGCTACTGAAATCAATTTGTGGTAGAGTACTTAATTGGGGTTGGATCACACTAGGCCAATACTTGAAAGACTATCTATCTTTCTGAGTATGGAACACCTCTGTTTATACACTGTTTTCTTTCTTTCAAAACAGAATTTTTCTCTCTCATGTATTGATGAACTAGACTTGTTCACTCACTCAACAATCCATGCTCACGATCGGATTGTGCAATTACTTCTTTTGAGGTCTGTGCAGTCTCCATAGAAATGTCTAATCTCTACAATGGAGCTGGTCATGGTTTGCACAAGGCAGTTGTTCCTGATTATCATTGAAGTGGAAAGGTACGAGTATGAGAAATAATATTTGACAGGAATTCCAAATATGCATCCACTTGGAAGAACAAGCTTGTCTTTCTATCACAGAGTTGATCAGCAGTTACGGATAGGTACTGGTTAAAGCGAAGGGTTAGAGGCAGACAGGGGAAGAGAAGGGAAAGGGAGAAAAAAAGGGATAGGGTGGAGAGGGGGTAAAACAAAAACATACAGAAAGATATTGGTGCAAAATTGACATTTTAGCAACATGCAAGACAGCAATGAAATGAAAGTACAGAAACCTCAGGAAAAGAGGAAATTAAAATAAAAGTATAGGGGACAAGAGTGGATGAAGTCAGTAAAGACAAGATGAAAATCAGTTCAGAGGAAGAACACTTTCCTCAAACTATGGTAACTGATCTAATAATGCTTTGGGCCCATCAATAGAATTGCATATGGCAATCATCTTCACACATACAGCAAACATAAGGCTCACACATAATGAGTTGTCTATGGTGAGCACAGAACCAAACTTGGGTCATTCCACAGATAGTTCAAACAAACTGTAGCATCATAAATAAAGCACTGCAGATGTTTTACTTGCAAATTTAGCAAGGAGGATATATATCTTGATTTTACAGTGATATCGTAGCATACACATTATAGCATACATTTTTTCTTTTAACATCAACTTGAAGACCAACTTCTATGAAGTTATGCCACAATGTGATACTGGAGCCAAAATGTGTTACATGGCTCGAACTTACATACTAACAATAAATTGTTAATTTAAAAGTGTATCAAGATTGTCTGCACCCGCACTTCGCCTTCAAACAAATAAATATAATTTATTAATCTTAGATTGAAAGGTTCTGTGTAGCATCAAATGTTCATCTACAAATCTAGAATGACCCATGAATGGTGAGAATACTGGCTGCTGCTGTTGCTGCTGTTGTGAGATTTTGAGGTATACTGGCAAGAGAAATACATGAGTTGGTGCTTTTTCAAATGTGAACCTCACGTTCTCGTTGGCGTTCTACTGCATGATCAATATTGTGAGGTCATTTCAGTGCCTGGAGGTGCATCAAGAGTAGGGTAGCAAACTAATTGTACCTGGAAATGGACACTTATTAATGGAAACAAAAAGCTGATTCCAAAATAATGGCATGGTGAAGATATAAACTGGGTTTCAATAATAATAATGACTGCATTAACATAGCACATATCCCTGCTTGAAAGCAGTTCTATGTGCTTTACAATCAAGTGCTGATAACTTTGTTGCCACCAGGATGATAACTCCTGATAATTGGATCTACGATGCCACTTGTGCTTTACGTTCACATACATTTTATCACAAAATTTGTAATGTAATCACATCTTGAGAAACAATTTGTTTACTTCTCTACCCTAAATACCAGGACAACAGTGACACTTAGTAACACACACCGGTTGGCACAGTCTTGTGTTGATAGAATCAAGTAAAGAAACAACAAAACAGAATCATCTTTCACATCTTATAATGGTGCAATCAGTATCAGTTGTAGGAAGCATACAAAACTTTGAGTTCGTCTTACACAATCAAGTGCATGATAAAAAAGACGGCATCAAAGCTGATTAAGGACTATGCTCTAAGATGATTGTACTTTTCAATGCCATTCAGAAGCTCTGAAGATTTGGGAACACATAAGGACAGGAAATTTTCTTCTCTTCTAGATGAAATCATCTAAAGGAAAAAAAAATCCTTCGAAACAATATGAACCATTTCATGCCCTCCCACCCTTTTACAAACAAAATTATAAAAAAATGAAAAAAGACTGAAAACCTCAAGGACAAAACCTAAACCCATCTCTCTAACCCATTTATAGACAAATAGGAAAGAGAAGGAGAAGGATGCTTTTGGTCCAAAAATTTGTCTTTAATCAAGAGAAGATGGCCTTCATAACAGGCCAAACACCATCAAATACTTTATCACATTTGTACCTGGGGCATAAAATAAAATTTTGAAAAAAATATATTTTCTATAAAAATTCTACGAAACATCATCACAATTTAATAGTGCGTCAATGCAAAAACCCTACAGTATACAACCTGCATGAAGATCTTATAGTGCAGTAAGTTTAAACACCAAGCGTATATTTTCAAACTTTAAAGAAACTAATACAGGGTGCAACTTTTCTATTTGTTCAAAATCTCTTGGGTACAAATAAAATAGGGCAGATGCATTTGCTATTGCACAGAACTAGTATATGAAGATTCTAAAAACTTATTTTTCTGAAATTCATCTATTTCTGTCACCAGTGTACCATATACACTGCTCACGAGCACAAAAAACAAAACAAAAAATCAACATAAAAACCCTTACAAAAATAAGCCAAAAGACCCTCGGCGTCTTCTTCAACAGTGGTTATATGTATAGAATTCTAGAAAAGAAGATTTGTTGCCCTGTCGAATTTTGCATACTGACGATAGGTTTATTTGTTAGCAAGAGACTGGTAGAATTCCACCATGATTTTCCAAGCTTTTGGCGCCATGAAACCATCTGGTGGGTTGCTTCCTTCTCGAGCCATCTTGCGCATTTTGGTCCCAGAAATGAACTCAAAGTCCTCTCGCTTCTCTGGGTCGAAGAAGTCCATGGCCCGCTTGCGTGTGTTGTAGGCGGCCACTCTGAACGGGACAATCTCCAACTGTGTGAGTCCAGGGGCCATTGTGAGCACCTGGTGTGGGGTGGACACAAGAGAATAAACGTTATGCAGCTAGTTTGATAAATGGAATCCACAGGGAAAGACAAAAAGAGGGAGGCCTGACGAAAGCTCGTAGCAGAGAAACTTAGATTTGGACGTGAAGGAGATGGGATACGGCTGGACAGAGGTGGAAACTACAGCCCAGGACAGAAATGAATAGAGAGCTTTTGTTAGTAACCTCTACACTGATACAGGGCAAGAAAGGTTGATGATGATGAACCAGTTAAAAATGAAGTCAAATTATAAACATATGGTTTAAGGCTTGGTTTTGGTTTTACACCCCTTGTAACACTGTAAGATCATTTTAGACTTAGGCCACTACGATCATGCCTCTCAGGACTAACCCGGGATGAGAGGGGCATAGCATCTCAGCAGAGAATATATATTATGTTATGCAACTTGTCGGAATAAAGTCCCATTTTGCAGTTATTGGTAATATGAAGCCCTATTTGTTTCCTTTGAAACGGTAAAAAGTTAATTATCTTGCTAGCTCAGCTTCACATAAAGATGTGGTTGGTTTTTGGTCAGATACCCCTTGGGGCTTCTTCAGCCACAGACACCTCAACTCAGCTTTTAAAAGAAAAGCTGGTCAGCAAACCGTGTCATTGATTTGAGTAAGAAGTATTATTTCACACCTGCTAAAAATGACACATGAATGGTGGGCAAATGGGGTTATCCAAGGTTAAATAGTGCTGGCCCAGACGTCAATTGGTCAGTGAATGTCCAGCAGACAGATGGTTTCTCACCTTTGCACCGTGTGTTGCGTCGTAAAGATCTTTACCTCCGTCTGGGTGAGGCATTCCCGCTGGATCACGGCCCACAATGTAGAAGTTGGCTCCAGTGGACATACGAGCTTTTGCGTGCCATTGAACCTGGAGGGAGAGAAAATAAAACGTGTTGGTCATTAAGTTGTAAGATATCAAAGGCATACAAGCTTCTAAGTGGCATTGAACCTTGAGGAGGGGAAAGTAACTTGTTTGGTGTAAACAATGTATAGAGGCACATGCCTTCAGCTGTTAATCCCTTTATTTTATTTTACTTAAGTAGGCTTAAGTTTCCATGAGGGCTTAGCATAAATTTAGCTTACAGAGACATATGAACTTTTGCCTGCTACTGAAGCTGCAGAGGAGGTAAAATAAATGTTGTAACATTGTTAGCTGACAGGGACTTAGAGCTGTTCGCCTCTTTACAAAACTTTGTAATCAAGCAGTGCATATGAATATATTTAAAAAAGAATCTCTGATGGTAAGATAAAATAGAGATACAATAAGATTGGAAAAGTGCTTTTGTTTGTTTGTTTACTTGGGGTTCACTGATAACATCTACAACTGTGACTACTGTGAGGTCATTTGAGCATAAAAATATAAGAGTGGAACAATAGTAATACTTAGAAGGATAAAAATCAGACCCCCCCCCCCACACACACCACCATTCAACCACTATAGATAAAATAAACCACAATCGGGTTTCATCAGATGTGAACATGTAAAACCTCACCTCTGTAGGTCCTGCATACATCATGGGTGAGGGGAAGATTGCAATGACTGTGGACTCTGGGTCGAGGACGTTCTCATCTAGGATGGCCTTGTGTTGACGCATTCTCACCGGCAGTGGCACATCATCGTCTTTGGTCCAGCCACCTGGTCAACAGAAGACGAAAAAATGATAAAGAAATGTCATGATATCTTGTCCGATAAAATGGTAAAAGCCTGAATTACATCCTAGTGAGATGGGAAATGTATGCTATTTTGATTGCTGCGGAGAACATGTGGCTAAAACAGCCAAAATAATTTGTGCCTCTATAAATAAACAACTAATCTGGTTTAATAAAAAACCTTTTTTTTCTGTTCAGGCTACAGACTTTATTACTGAACCAATTTGGATCATTTAGGGCTAAAAAAAATTGTCTTGATCTCAACTGTGTGCCTTGATGGCGTAATCAATTAAACAAACCAGCCTTTGCATGCTATTGATTTTCATATGCTTTAATTAGTTCATTCTCAACTGTATGTTTTTAACCTCTCCATAGTTTCACTATAAAAGTGGCTTTCAGATCAAGTGCTTATGTGTGCGTTTCTGAAAAATTGCGCTCCTGGGTCAGAAGTTTTTCGGGATTGGGGGAAGTCCTAAGAGTGGGCTTAGTGTCTAAGAAAGGTATACTGGAAAGATCGACAGAAAGAAGGATATCGGTGCCATTATCATAATAGAAAATAAATTGATATCATCCCGTGCAGCAGACGGGGATTTGTACTAGTAACTCATAAAAATAGACAAAAAACAAGAACTCTCTCCTTCCTTCTCCTCGCCCTCCATCCTCCCATTCAGAGAATTCAGACGCCCTACTTGGTCAGCTTTGCTTACCAAGTGGATGCAGCAGAAGTACTGGCTTCCTGTAGCCTCTCTCCAGCAGTCGTCTCTTTGTGTCTGACATGAGCAAGGCGTGGCCGTTGTGAACCGGGTTTCTCAGCTGGAAGGCAAACACTGCGTCTGCCTGTGAAGTGAAAAGTAGTAAACTTGTGAGGACATACTTTAATACTGCTAAAAATAAAAGTAAAAGATGAAAAAAAACCTAGTTTGAATAGCGTAAAAAATACACTAAAAGTGTTCTGTGACAATAGTACAGAATCAAAAATTTCAGACACATTTCATATGCATTCGTAACAGAATAGTTGTCTAGTAACTGCTCGATAGGATTAACAAAATAGCTTGAACATAACAGACTGCAGTACAGCAAAGAAACGTTTAAAATAAGCAACAATTTATCACAGTCAATAGAAAACAACAGAAGAGAGCACTAGAAAGGAGCAATATTTGTTAAGGAAATGCACTATATAAATGCAATCTATTACTATCGTCACATAGATTAGACTACTCACTCCAATCTGTCTGAATCTGTTGCGTAACTCCTGCGGCGTCAGTCTATACTCATCGAGTCCATCGTTCCAGTATATTCGATCCAGGACCTCCAGTTCCCCACCAGCTAACCAGTCACCACTGTTCAGTATCATCTGAAAGAACACAAAAAAGAACATTATGTTGTAGTTTCTTAAGAATAATATCGGAAATTTAAAAAAAATAAAAATATTGTAGTCATTGTATTAGATCCAGAAAAACCCTACATCTTGTAAACAAATAATATTAACTGCTGACCACTGAAACAACAAATTTCAATCTGTCTAAATACTATGAAGAGGTTTTCAGAATCAGTGTGATCAACCAGTAAAATTTGCTGAAACAAACGATGCGAGTAAAGATTAAGAATTGCAGCAATGATAAGTTTTCTAGATGTTGTTGGAATAGGTTGGTTTAATTGTTTTCAAACCGGTATGCTTGGTTGATTACAGCATTGAAACCTTGATAAAATAATCAGTGGTGGGCATGAGACAAATGTTCTGCATTGCAGAACAGCTAAAACAGCCAAAGATGCCGGCACCTCTATAAACAACGAACTTTCTGCATTGCAGTTCACGTGTGGGTAAAAAGGAAAAGAGTTTGGAAAGACAATATATACGACTTTTATGAAGCTTTTTCTGACCAAGAAAACTTGTCTGAACCCAAACTGTCACATTCATCGGAAATTTCTCAAGTTTCCATTAAAAAAATTTATGTATGAACTTGGATCTAAGGCAAACAAGTGGGGTCAGTATTATACTACCTTAATTACAACTCAATTCTGGGGTAAATATGTGGTATTTAGCCTGTAGCTCAATTGTAAAAACAACTAATTCAGAAGGATGTAGATGGGGCACTATACTACACAACTGATATGATGTTTTTACATAGAAAGGACCATTGCCAGCTGTTCCAAGTAAACTACAGAAAGATGATGAGCACAATACTGCCATGCCAAGGCAAACCGACATATCTACAAAGATTGTTAATTTTTGCATCTCCGTTTAAAGATATGGCCCTTCAGTTGCATCTGTTTGCCATGGTGAAATATCCCATATGTAGTGCAGATACGTCTTCCTCCATTTAATACAAGATGCAGAATGGGTATAGGTGTTCATTTAAACGAAGATGCGAGGATTAATAACTTTTGCAGATACGTCGGTCTGCCTTGGCACTGCAGAAGTATCATGTAGACTAGTTCAATTGTGCCTATTCCCGTGTATACACAACTCTACAAACTCAGCAATCAACATTACCTTTACATATGGATGCCCAGTATTTGATGTTCCAAACTGACGGCTGCAGCGCTCTTCTTTGTTGTGAGGGTAGAACTCTGGGTTGCGTAGAATGGCTATGTTCTTTCCTTCGTAGCGTAGAGTGAAGGCCTCACATTTTTCCAGTCTCTCCTTGTCCGCCGTCTGAATGGGCAGCACTAGAGGGATTGATTGGTTCACTACTCCAGCTGTGATGGAGAGAAAAGGAAAAGAATTAATTCAAAACTCACGGCAAATATTTTCTCCTTTTAATTTTCCTCGTTAATTTTTTATTTTGTCTAACCCCAAACATTTATTTTTGACAACATAAACAACTTCTGTATCCAGAAATGCCACTGGGGTTTTAGTGAAATAACTGAAAATCTATCAATGTAATTCCTTAAAACAAAACCCATGCTGCGAAAAATAAAAGATATGAAGATCTGTTTCAGTGACGATAATTAAAATTTTAAAAAATGATATCCCCCATGTATCTCTACATGCAAGTGTCTTACTACAGACATACCGTCCAGTAAACAGCCAAAGTGCTGACTCTGCAGGTATTCCGTCTCCCTCATGAAGCCTGCCATGGGCGTGGCCCAGCCTTCTGCTAACACTTGAGTCCATTGCAAGTCCAACTGGGGGAAAATATAAGGCAAAGGCACAGGTTAATGACACAGTGAGAAAAGGGAACAGATCAAGCTGATAAAACTAATGATGATAATAATGACTGCATTTACATAGCGCATATCCCCGCTTGAAAGCAGGCTATATGCGCTTTACAATTAATTATTACCCCAGCCCACCAAGTCATTCAGAAACCTTCTCAACTTCCTAGGAAGCATACAGTGCAAGCTGCCATTTGACAGGTGCTAAAACACTAACATACGGACAATATCGTTCGCTGTCTATAGCCGGGTACTTTATACACACCTGGGTAAAGTGAGAAAAAATCCTGTAAAATAATGTCTTTCCCAAGGACACAACGTCTGACCCAAGCTGGGATTCGAACTCACAACCTTCCGATTACGAGTCCGGCAGCCTGACCATTAGACTACCGACACTAACTGCAGGTGGATGAAACCTTAGGAGTTTCTCGAAAGACAGTATTGGAGTCACTTTTCACAAGACAATAATATTCTCAATTCCAAAGGGCCGTGTTGTGGAATCATCCTGAAGTCCTTCCAGTGGTGAATATCGCATAAAATCCTAAAAACGTCTGATATTTTCTATAGTGTATTGTCGCATCTTGTTCCCTCTTCTTTACTTCCTCATTGTCTAATTCCAGAACTGCAAAACATAGAGGCACCAAACCCACAGAATGGGAATAGGAAACCCCACCACAGATGTAACATAACATTCTGTCAGTCGACCTGCCTTAGAGGTCACCTTTCCATAGCAGCCACATGTACTAACGGCCACTGTTCTATGACACCCTTGCGTTTCTTCTTTATATTTATCCTCCTCATAACTGTCCAACGCAGCCACAGCCAGCCATTTTCCTTGACAAAACGGACTCTCAACCTGCTCATAGCGTTCACTTCTGATTAGATTGCTGCAAAAAATTGCCTTGTTTGAACTCAAAACCCGATCTGACAATACCCACTAAACTTCCATGGGTCCACGACCACTCACTGTACAGACTCCTACATTAAAACTATGCATTGTCTATGTTGCTGATGGCTACCTACATGTAGCTCATGAGAATTTTGCTTCACATGTGATAAGTGACCCTGACTCAGACCCTCTCTATAGCAGCCACCTGCCTACAACGGCCACTTTTCTCTATGAGCTTGGGTGACCGCTATGGGCAGGTTCGACTGTAGTGTTAAAGAAGCTGAGAAACCTTAAAAAATCAAACCCAACACCAAATAACTAAAAAACCTTTCAATTTCTTCTTTTCCTCACCTTGGTGATGTCAACAGCAGGGAGTGATGCAGCCTCAGCCTGGGCGGCCTCACGTTTGTTCTCTGGCACAAACAGCTCACGGACCTGCTGCAGGGCACCACGGGGCACGATTTCCTACACAGGAGAGAAAGTACATAATTTAAAATTCCTGCAGATCCATTGATGAGACAAATCATTGCTGCATTTTGCTATCGGTTTGGTTTGGTTTGGTTCTTGCTTAACGTCCCTTGCAACACTATAAGGTCATTTAAAGGAAGGGGTACTTCGACCCTGCCTGTTAGGGCCAACCTGGGCTGAGAGGGACATGTCCCAGAAGAAAAAGGGTGATATACTCAAACAAACTGTCCTAAGCGGGCATAAAACTCACATTCTCTGCGTGATAGGCGAAGTGCCTAACCATTACACCACAGACACTGGTTTGCTACCTGTGTACAATCCAAAAAGCCTTATTTTTCTTCATTTCTTCACCAACAGATGTAAGCTTTTCATAGCACTTTGCAAATTCTATCCGTGTATAACTATAAAAAAAAGTGAATGGAAATTACATGGATAGCAGACTGCAACATGAACTATTTGTGCTTAATTCCTCATGCATCCAATAATATGGGTTGCACAAAAAAAGCAACAATACCAGGTGTTGAATTTCAAAGCTAAAGGAAACAAAACTATGAGCAAAATTGACAATTTCATGACTGAAAAGCGTTCTGTGTCTTCCAAAAATGTTGAGTTGATGAGATTATGACAATCAAGGATAAGACTAAAACAGACAAAGATGCTGATGTCTCTAAAAACAACTAACTTAAACTAACATAGGATAATGTATCCAATTTTCTTGAGGAAAAAATGAATCTAGTAGTGGTGTGCTACAGATTGAACTTAAAATCTCGTAAGTTTCCTATGAGAGGTAAATTAATACCAGGCCTCAACTGTTTGCTGTTGGCAGGCGCTGTGGTGTGGTCTGTTTCTTCTAATTCTTTATATGCGTTTTTACAGCCCAAATTTATTTCCTTACGCTGTAATCATGTACTACATCTTTCAAAATGAGCGCACTCACATTTTCAGCAAGCAGAGAAACAATTTCCTGCACGCACTCATCCACAGAGCTCTCGCCGGCCTTCAAGTTTGCATCAGGATTTTCTGGAGCCTCGTAGGCAGAGTCCACACCGGTGAAACCTTGTGAACAGAAATGTAACAGAACTCGTGATGGATACTGGATATAATGATACACCAGAAAAAGCGATTTTGACAATCAATTAGCAAGAAAATAGCCGACAAAGTTTGTGGTTTTTAGAATTTTCAGAATTGTCTTCTCCCTTCACCCATCCTCTCCCTCCCACATACATTTGTCAATCACCCTTTTGAATTATCTAAAGTCATTCGGAAATGAGCTTTTGGTTGGATGTAGAGGGGATTTGAGGGGAAAAGAAAAATAATTCAGTTTCCATTTGCCACCAGTCAGACAAATAGGTCCATCAATATCTCAGTCCCTCTTATTGTGACAAGCACTTTTCATAAAGTGGCAAGACATTTTCCCCCCTTTATCTTCCTTCACCAATTTACCTTTGATGATGCCAGCCCTGGCTTTCTTGTAGAGTCCCTTCACATCTCTCTCCTCGCACACCTCGATGGGTGTGTTCACGTAGCACTCAAAGAACTGGAGCCCAGTCTTCTCATGCAGCTCACGGGCATTGCCACGATCCTGGGGGTGTAAAGAAGACAAAATTGTACAAAGGTAACAAAACATTTGGATAAAACAGCCGAAAAGGCTGGTGCTTCTATAAATACATAACTGGCAACACAGCACTTGATCAAATTGGGAACTCATGCTACACTTTTCATAATAGTCCTACAGTCGACTTCGACTTCACTAGTGTTGAACTTACTCAAGTTGATTGAGTTCACTTATGGCTACTAGGTTGGTGATTTTCTTAAGGCTTAGTATTTACTCTTCTTTGCACCTATAAATTGGATAAGTTGGAACTTTGGATGGGTTTATACAATTCTCACTACCCCAATGACAACGATCATATCATTTGTATTCAACTGTACAATAGAAAATGACATAGTATAGAGCAATTGTCTCTATACTTTACTTTACCTAGCTGATCCCCGACTGCTGGATATTCGTCCTTTTTCAGCAGTCAATGCCGAATTGTCTCTTATAAGACTACTAACTGTCCTCGTATTTTCTACTTCTCAGCTTCATGAAAGGATCAGTGACGAGACATGTTGTGGACTGAGAGTAAAGGTTTCTGTCTTACCTTCCTGTATGGACTGATGAATGAGGTGATACAGACGATGCCGCCGTCAGCAAAGAGCTTGGAGACCTCGGCGATACGTCTGATGTTCTCCTCTCTGTCCTCGGGGGAGAAGCTCAAGTTCTTGTTCAGGCCGGTACGGACGTTGTCTCCGTCAAGACTGGGGGAGGAGGAGGAGAGGGGTTGAAAGGTTGAAGATTGATACTGCTTGTTTGATTAAGGTTTTACAGCATTATCGACGCTGTATGGTCATGATTACAGCGCCAGGAAATAGATTCGGGCAATAAAAACACATAGAAAGAAATAGAAGGAGAAGACTACACCACAGCGCCTGCCGACAGCAGACATTTGAAGCCTGGTATTATTTTACGTCTCCTAGGAAACCGTTAGGAGATTTTAAGTTCAATCTGTAACACACCACCATCTCTCTCTCTCTCTCTCTCTCTCTCTCTCACAC
>JAUKPP010138414.1:0-15060 GCA_032273245.1 Phyllaplysia taylori
GTTGCAGGCCAGCATATGTATATATATGAGCCTGGCCTGCAACTGACAAAACATGTCAGTGGACGCGCGGCCTAACATCACAGCACCGGTAGCATAGGCATACCACAGACCATGGAATCAAATAGACGGTTCACTCTCTTCTTCTCGTCCATTAAAAATACCGCGCTCGAATCGCCCCTGGCGGCTATTATGGAGCTGCACTCGCAGCTTCTCGTTGGTATTACATGTATTAATTTTCCCTTGAGGGTCATTTCATCTTGTCAAAGCATGTCCTATTGAGGTGAACGGAACAATTCGATAAATCTGATTTTAAACCGTCTGGGTTTTTTTTTTTTTTACAAATCTAATTTTTTTAATAACGTATTTTGATCAATCTGTGTTTCTTATAAATCTGACTTTTTAAAAAAAAAATCTGACTTTTCTTTTTCTTTTCTTTTTTTTTTTTTTATCAATCTAATCTTTTATAAAAACCTGGGTTCTTTTCCTTTGCTATTTTTGTAAAATGATTTGTTATGAATAATTTTTGTTATTGGATCTAAGATTTTAAAGAATCTGATTTTTAAAAAAAAGATACATAGGCCTCTATAAATCTGAGTGTTATTCTGCCTTTCAGATCATGTGTTTTTCCATGCGGGCGTCTCTAGACTGCACGGTGGACGAGGTGAAAGGTTGTGACGAGTACACATCTAAGTTCCTCGGCTCCTCGATGCAATCAACGGGGGACAGAATATGTAACGTCAGCTCAAAGACTCTGGCTAGCTCAGGCTTAGTTCTCGTTCTTTTGGCTTTGCTCACTGTTTGGCAAAAATCCTAGATCAAATTAACGCTAGTACAGTCAAACCTGTCTAAGACGACCACCTAAGATCGAGAAAAAAAGTGGTCGTTTTAGACAGGTGGTCGTCTTAGAAGGGTATATTATACAGAAAAAACATCATTTGGGAGTCAATGGAAAGAGGTCGGTTGTGCAGGTGGTCGTCTTATACAGGTGGTCGTTTGAGCAGGTTCAACTGTAGTTGGATGCACGAAGCTAGTCGGCAGTTTTTTCGAGTAAGTGTTCCATTCCATAATCGGTAATACTCACAGTAGCTCACAAAATCACGTGCTAACGGGGTGAGTTAAGTTGAAAAAATACTCACGTATCGAAATTACGCTTTTATGGAATGGAGCATTTAGTCGAAAAAACGGCCGACTAGCATTGTGCATCCCACCCTAGAGCTGTGATAATCTTGCAACTATGGACTCGAGTCCGAATGCGGATAATTATTAGTAATCGAATCCTTTCTTACCCGCAGCAAAGTAAGAAAGGCTCGACGCTCGATACTCGACATCGATCTTTTAATAAATAATTGTGGGAATGTCCTGAACACTTTTCGATGATCAGCTTTTAGCAGACAATAAATTAAGAAATGCTTAGTGGTCATAACTTCGTTTACATGATCTTTTATGGCACTAAAAATGTTCGTTACAAATTGTTTATCCAGCTTCTCTTCCTGCTGTTGAAGCGTTTTACGAGATAATGAAATAGGGAATTCTGAAACACCTTAGTATATTATACATGTACAACACATTTTAATTATCTACATTGTGCAATAAAGAATACGACAAAGTCATAATATTGTTTGCCTCGAATTTCTTTAATGTTCTTTCTTTGCTCTTTATTTTGTAACACCTTAGTTTTTATTATACATGTCGACAACAACACATTTTAATAATCTACATTGTGCAATAAAGAAGAAGACAAGGTCATAATATTGTTTGCCTCAAACTGCTTTAATGTTCTTTCTTTGCTCTTTTTTCTAAACAAAGTAGGTCTAAGAATACATCAACCACACAGACTAGGTTTTGTTTTATTTCATTTGGCTTGGATTTTACGCCCCTGGTAGCACCGTAAGATATTATAAGATACATAGGCCTACATGTAATACTTTTAAATTTTGCGTCCATTTCCGACAGGACCATTCGTTCCTCTCGGCCTGGGTTGACTCAGACAGGCAGGATACCGGTGCTGTCGTGAAATAGTTTGGCTCTTCGCCTATCATGCGGAGGACCCGATTTCGATCCCGGTCACGGATGATCTGCGTTTTTTTTCTGCTGAGATGTTTCCCTCTCAGTACGGATTGGCCCTGGCAAGCAAGGTCGAAGTAGCCCGTCTCTTAAATGACCTTACAGTGTTGCTGGGGACGTAGAATTACAACCAAACCAAACTACTTTTATCAACACATCTATTGAAACAACAAACTGTCCTTTTCGGGACAAACCAGACTGCTCTTGTCAAGACAAAAATGACAGGCCACAAACACAACGCAGAAAGCTCACAAAAATTTGCCACCCGTCATTGTCCAAGTGCACAAACACA
This sequence comes from Phyllaplysia taylori, assembly GCA_032273245.1. NCBI lineage: Eukaryota > Metazoa > Mollusca > Gastropoda > Aplysiida > Aplysiidae > Phyllaplysia > Phyllaplysia taylori. Next base: position 2,357 of record JAUKPP010138414.1, read on the forward strand.
CTTTACAAAAAGTAAAAACGGGGATAATGCATAAAACGGTCCCGACTCTTTTTCGACCGAAAGGCCATTTCCCCAAACCAGAAGGAGAAGGGATGTGGAAAAACCATTCATAACAATTACTATCATTATGTCTATTGAAACAACCAGAAATAAGACCGGCGCTGTGATGTAATGGTTAGGCTCTTTGTCTGTCATGCGGCAGACCCCGGTTCGATCCCCGAGCGTGGACAATCTGGGTTTTTTTTCTGCTGGGATTTTTCCCTCTCAGCCCGGGTTGGCCCTGACAGGCAGGGTCGAAGAAGCCCATCTCTCGAATGACCTTACAGTGTTGCAAGAGACGTAAAACTGGTAACCAATTCTAAACCAACCAGAAAACACAACATATTATCATATCTACTGCAGTTGGATATCTCGTGATCTTCTTATTCTTCCTTCTATAAGCGAATAGAGCCCATCGCAACAACTGAAATAATGAATCATAATGACTGCATTTGTATAGCGCACATCCCCGCTTGAAAGCAGGCTCTATGCGTTTTAAAATCATTATTACCCCAGCAGACCAAGTAATCCAGAAACCTTCTCAACTTCCTGGAAAGCATACAATGCAAGCTGCCATTTTACAGGTACTAAAGCACTAGCATACGGAAAAGATCGTTCGCTGTCTATAGCTGTGTACCCATTCCCACGTGGGTAAAGTGAGAAAAATTCGCGTGAAGTGCTTTTCCCAAGGACACAACGTTAGCCCCGTGCTGCGATTCGAACCCGCAACCTTCCAAATACAAGTCTGGCAGCCTAACCACTAGACTACCGACGCCAATCAGAGATGATTGCCCTGTGACTGGGTAACAAGGTTTAAGTGTGCATGAGTGTGTGTGATTGTGAATTGTTCTATATTGTGTTTAGTTTTGTTTAGTTTGGTTACCAGTTTTACGTCCCCTGCAACACTGTAAGGTTATTTAAGAAACGGGCTACTTCGACGCTGCCTGTCAGGGCCAACCCGGGCTGAGAGGGAAAAAATCCCAGCAGAAGAAAATCCAGATCGTCCGCGATCGGGGATCGAACCGGGGTCTTCCGCATGCAAGGCGAAGAGCCTAACCATTATACCACAGCGCCGGTCTTATATTGTGTGTAATCACTGAATGGTTAAGAAAGTTTTCCTTGTGTGGACAGACTTTTCTCTCTAGTATATATATGAAATATTTGCTTGTGTCTGTAAAGTTACGTACATGTAATTTTTTAAGTACTTGGTGTAAAGCACTCGGAGCTAATGCTCGTATGGCATAGAGCGCTATATAAATGCCGAAAATTGAAAAAAATCGAATGTTTAGTTCTTCAGTTTTACGATTTTAAAATGGGTGAAGTTAAAAATGCTAAGGCGTATAAGGAACATTGCCTGTAATGTTATAGTTTTCCTTTCTTAGAAATTCAAAATATGTCGGTCTTCTTTGTAAGAAATACCCAGAGTAAACACCAGAACAGGTACATCTAAGCAAGCCGGTTCGGTTTGATTACCAGTTTTACGTCCCTTGCATTACTGCACGGTTATTTTTACAAGATGGGCTTCTTTGATCATGCCTATCACGGCCAACCCGGGCTGAGAGGGTTGAATCCTAGAAGAAAAATGCAGGTCGTTCACAATTGAAATCGCACTCGGGTATTCTTCATGGTAAGCGAAGAGCATATCAATAACCTTTACACAAAGACGCCGGTCCACGCAAGTCAAAAGATGTTGTGTTTGCCTCTGACATGTGGATTTCCAACGGCAACATTTTAATTTTAGCTTCTTGTTTGAAACGGAGCAAGGGGGGAAAAGCCATTGGTTCTTATAAATGAAATATAAATCAAATTTAAAGGCATGCTGTAATTGGATGAATTGTATCGTACAAGATAAAAATGATCGTGAGTTTTAAAACAAAATAACAAGAAAAAAACCCACACACAAGCAAAAAACAAACAAACCCAAACTATCTTAACAAGACGAATAAACCCCTTAATAAAAAACAAAGGCAAAACATGAATTCGTCCTTTTCAAGTATAGATCTCATTCTTTTGTCAGTAGAAAATTAGTTGAGTACTCTCTATTTTGGCTTAATTTGACTTCTTAAAACACTGCCAATTACGGGAAAACGTTCATTTGCCATGCGTAATTTAGCTGCCAAATGACGGCATCCGAATTTAAACACACGTGCCCTGACTTTTGCTTTCTAAGGGCAATGGGGGAAAAAAAGAAACAATGAAGTTCCTGAACCTCGTAATTCAAGGAAAATATAGCAGTCGAATCAGAAACCCACTGATGCTATCATTGATTGGCAAGTGCAGTTGGCACAAAATGAGAGTCATTTCTTCAAGAACTATTAAAGACAAACGCTAAGTACGCAGCCAAATGTTGAAATTACTCTCCATAAATACTCAGTTTTGTATCACAGTCTACTCGTGAAAGGGTTGGTGTTGTATGAATTAACTTTAAGAGCTCTTATCAGGGCAAAAACAGGAAGAAGGCTGAAAACGGTTCCGGCTCTTTTGGGACCGAAAGGCCGTTCTCCGAAGCCTGAAAGGCGTGTGGGAAAAACCAGTAATTTTCTCAATTAAGTTTAAGTTTCACCTTTAGTCACATAAGCTGATGTTGTATAAATTATGAGATCACTTGAACCCACAGTCAAACGATCACATATAATTGTACTGTTTTAGGTTGATTTGGAATCTACAGCATGGTGTAAAAAAGAAGAAATTTGTTTCTTTTTGAACAATTGAAAAGGATTTTTATCAAAGTTCCGAATTAAATTGCAGTTACTTGAAAGTATCTTTATCTTCATGACTTTCATTCTCAAAATTTTTTGTTCAATTTCAGCTCCTTCCCTTCCGTCAGTTCTAACAATTTTGAAAATGATTCACAGGGTGTAATACGATTTTTAGGCAAAGTAAAAATATAAATTTTCTCATAGGGTCCCTGGATGCAGCTGCTCACTTTCTTTATCTAATTATTTAGTTATCTATGTAGTTATTTTCATTAATTTCTTTAAAAGAAAAAGTAAACCTTCTCCAATGTGGAAAAAAATACGGGGTTCTTTTGTTCTTTCTGCAAAAATATTTTAGACTTGGCGGTTGTGAAATTATCATTTTCGTATTAAGTCAAGCCTACAATTCATTTCATTCCTTGCTGAATACAATATGGTTTGTTTTTCAAAGTGTATTTAAGCGCTCACAGTACCATGTAGACCACTTCTCTATTCCTGAATCTTATACAGCAACTTCAGCCATAGACAGTTATACACTATGGAGAGCCCTAGTGGGCAATTGAACAATGAATCAACGGCCTTTCCTGAAATGAATCGAAACGGTTATATAAACGACAAGCTCGGTTTCTTCATCCACGCTCACGTCTTGGTGATCTACATCCACATGACAGTGAGGGCGTTCGGTATAGGTTCAAACCTCATCAACATCCTCGTCTTCACGAGAAGCGGTTGTAAAGACGGAATCACCGTCTCCCTCCTGGTTTTGTCTGTGGCAGATTTCCTTTACGTTTTCATCAACTTTGTTAGCAGGATGTTTACCGCCTTGAGGATCATGTCGGGTGTGCATTCCTACATAAGTCTGTCGTTCTTCAGCTTCGTGTTCGCTTGGAACGGCAATGTACACATTGACAATTCGGTCGCCATTACCGTGTTTATCGCACTTCAGAAGTGCGCATGCGTAGCTATTCCTTTACTCTTCCAGAACGTTTTTACTCGCACCCGATGTACAGTTGTCGTTTTGTCTCTCTACGGCTTAATGTTTCTCTCCTACCTCCCTCTGAACGTTTTGCACGGACTCAAGCCAAGATTTAACCCCTTGACGAATAGCACACAGCTTGTATACAAGGCCTCTCCCTACTACGCCTATGTCTACTCGCTCTATAAGACCTTCAACAGGACTGCGCTTCCGGTCACCTCCTTGATAATCGTCATTCTGTGTTTGATTATACTCACGCTCAAGCTCCGACAATCGGCTCGCTTCCGACAAACCGCGAGTTCCGTACAGACAAACAGTGCGCAGGCGCAGTCGGTGTCCAGCAAGGCAGGGGTCGCCACGGACGCGAAAGAGATCCGGGTCATCAAAACTGTGACCTTGGTGTCCACCATCTTTGTTTGCTGCTATATACCGTTTATCGTTAGCTCCATATTTGAATTCATATTTCCAGAATTTTCCACAACCGGTCAGTACAAAAATACATTTTGGATCACGCACGAACTTCACAACATAATGATCACGGTGAACTCTTCGATCAATATTTTTGTGTATTACAGATTTAATAAGAAGTATAGAAAAGAATTCCTGGTCCTTTTCAAGCGCATGTTATGCAAATGTTACAAAGGGAAAGACATTCGAGATACATGAAACTTGACTTGATATTCCGACGATGTTTTGTTCCTTTTTTTTCATATTGAATCTTTTTTAAGATTTGTATCATTATTTTTGGGGGTCCAAAATGATATTGCTCTTTGATTTTCTTGACAATGACACCACGGTCGAGAAAACCTTTCTCTTGAAAGACCTTTTATTATTACACAGGACGTTAAACCCTTTGGTTAAACCAAGCCCAAACCTAGAGCAAACCATATCAACCGCACCATATCTTCTTTTTTTCACTCTTACATCCCTGCATTATTTTACTACAACAAAGAGTACTTTTGATAAATAAAAAAGAATCAGTAAATAAACAGAATAACATAAAAGACATGGTAATGGTTATCTAACAACATATAGGATTCATATTTGTATGAATTTTTACTTTGAATTTTAAACTTTATATATATCACAGGACAAACGAGCATAATGTGTTGACTTGCGCTGAGATCTTGAGAACTTGAGATCTTAATCTTCGGATTATAACCCCGTAATGCGATCGCTTTGGTTCCCAGTTTTACGTTCCATGCAATACAATAAGGTTATTTAAGAGATGAGCTGCTTCAACCCTGTCTAACATTACACAACAAAAGCCAATTTTACCACCCTTAAGAAACTTAGATATCATTTTTCGCCCACATACATGTATTCCAATCTGGGCTATGAGGGGAAATCCCTGGAAGAAAACGCAGATCGTCCGACCAGGGATCGAGCTTATGGCTTCGTCGTGATAGGTGAGAGCATACTATTACACGACGCCAGCGGAGCGTGCTAATACAATATAATATACACCCATGCCCTTATAATAAACACAGGCACAAACATGCACACACGCGCACACACTAACACACACAAGCACACACTAACACACACAAGCACGCAAACACGAGGGTATGAGATGAGCAGTCAGTTGTCAAGATTACACAATTACACACCACAAATTTTGCAGGGTAATCAAGGGAAGTAACCAATAAATTGATATTACTGGGTTTGATATTACTTTGTTATTTCCCTTTGCCTTTCATGCGGAGGACCCGAATTCGATCTCGGTCGCGTACGATCTGCGTTCTGTTCTGCTGGGATTTTCCCCCCTCTCAGCCCGGGTTGGCCCTGACAAGCTGCGTCGAAGTAGGCCGTCTCTTAAATGAACTTACAGTGTTGCAGAGGACATAACACTGTTAAGGCGGAGCGTCCACTGACCTGTTTTGTCAGGTGCAGGCCAGGCTCATCTATATATTATGATATATACATAATATGAGCCTGGCCTGCAACTGACAAAACAGGTCAGTGGACGCTCCGCCTAACCAAACCAAATAAGAGCCACTTTTCTCTGTGACCTTGAGTGACCATTATGGACAGGTTTGGCTGCCTCTCTTTATCTTTCTGTTTGAATGTAATGTTCCTCTCAGCCTAGGTTGCCCTTGACAGGCAGGGTCAAAGTAGCCCTACTCTTAAATTAATTACCTCAGTGTTGCAAGGGAGCCTAAGCATAAACAAGATCATCAAGCCCGCCCAGAGTCATCATTAGACCTATACCAGAGGTCTCGTTATATCTGACGGGGAGGGGGTGGGAGTCATTTTCCACCGGCGCTGTGGTGTAATGGTTAGGATCTTCGCCTGTCATGCGGAAGACCCCGGTTCGATGACCGATCGTGGACGATCTGGGTTTTTTTCTTTTGGATTTTTTCCCTCTCAGCCCGGGTTGGCCCTGACAGGCAGGGTCGAAGTAGCCCATCTCTTAAATGACCTTACAGTGTTGCAGGGTACGTAAAACTGGTAACCAAACCCAAAACCCAAAGTCATTTTCCCACGTTACAACAAAGATCTAGTTATATCCCTGCTCGTAATTTTCAAGTTCCACTGTATCATTCTCAGCCCAGGTTAGCCTTGACAGGCAGGGTCAAAGTAGAGCTACACTTAAATTATGACCTTAAGGTGTCGCAAGGGGCATAATAAACACAAAAAACAAAAAAAGCAAACCCAATATAAAACGTCATGTGAACAATACACAATAGACTGTAGACACAATGACTGATTCGACTTTAAACATTTTATTCGACATTATGATGTGAAAAGGGTCAGGAGTACTTCCTGGCTTGTCCATCATGTAAAATAGCTTCAAAATAATATTGGTCCGTGACCGCTTCATTCATTTCAAAAGACATGGCTACAACAAAAAGTCTCTTAGCGTGGCGCCAATGACAAACTAAGGACAAAATTTTCTAAAAACATCCTCGAATCTCAATGATGAAGTGAAGAAAAATAGAGAATCGAGTTCCATTGTCAAACTTTTGATAAAAGGCTTACAGCGCAATGGTGGAAAGAGAAATTTAAATTAAACCCATAAGCAAGTGGTCAGGTTGTCAGAAAACAGTGTGTATACGCAACTTCAATGATTGCAAACAATATCGATTCTCAAAAGATGTTTATCATAGAATTGTATACATCTATTTGCTTTTATTGCATTCGAAGATACATGTATTGCTTTCTTGATTCAGAACAATGTTTTAGCACAGATATTTACCACTGCATAAAATTTGCACATTACAGAGATTCTAGAGACTTTGTTCAGAAAAATATGTGGAAACTTGTTCCAAGAAACAAGAGCTAGTTTGCTTCAAAAGTTCAGGCAGTTTTTTTTTTGCTTTACATAATAATCACCTCTCCTCCTTAAAAAAAGATCTTGTGGAACGTATATAATTTTAATATAAAAACAAAATTGAATAAACATTTAAAAATACAAAAGGATGATAACACTTTCAGTTTGTCACATTTTCTTACGAAGAAAAATACTCAGCATTGCTAGTCAGATGTCGGGTAAAAAAAAGTCAAATTTTGCATTAAAAAAATACAAACACCAATATACAGACTACAACAGCAGTTTCAGCGCTTTAGTAACATTGATTTTTTAGATTGTCATTAAAATAGAGGCACTTTAACTTTTTAAAAAAGAAAATCAATGTAAACTCAGGATCATAGAAAGTATTGTTGTTGATCTTAAAACGTTGCGTTTTTTTTTACAATGTGATCAGTTTCCTGTTCCAATTAACATAGCAACACGCTATGACATGAAACTAAAGTCTGCGTTCTTGCCTCTGATGCTGCTGTGTTCACAGCTATGTGTGTATAAAAGACACCAGGAACTCTACCATGAGTACAGAGAAAGTAGAAAACTTATCACAAAGAAGGCTGTAGAGAAAAAAAAAGGCATCAGAAAGGCAGTATGACAGGTAACAAACATGAAAAACAGAAAAATCAACAATCAAACCAACAACAAGGATGACAACAATAACATCATCAATAAGAAACCCAGACAATAAGCACCATGAAATCATTGGAAATTGTGAGTACAAAAGGCCTGATTGAAATTCCTTGGTCCCACATTAAGACTGACATTTCTTCCACATTAGCGGATAAGCCGTTCTTTGTTTCCATTTCCTCACTCAAAACCTTTGACAGCAACCAACTCCAATAATAATTATTTTAGCACAATTACCTAAATGGACCGAAATAAATGTAAAATATACCAGAATCAATTTAGAATGATCAAGACTACATATGAAGCCATAAAGGCAAACAGACTTGACCAAACCTTGACAATAAAAAGACAAATATAACATGGAAAAAGGAACTAAATGCTTGAAGGAAAATCATGGCGGAAGTGGTCCCAGTTATTGGAATTATGGAATAATCTTGGAATTGCAGTACACCTAAATGGTTTGCAAAACAATTTCAACAATGTCAAACTTTAAATTCACAAGGTTCAGTAATTTAAGTGATAAAGAAACAAAACAAATTCAGCAGATACCTCTCTGCTCTGCTAAACAGAAGCTGTTGAATTTGCAGTAACAAATCATGACATTCCAACTCATTCACTCAAGCTGATCTCTAATCTCTCAGGTTAAACCCTCCTCCTCTGCTTTAAGATCTTGTTGAGACCAGGGACTAGATCTTACAATTTCGGTAAAAATTGTAATTTTTCTCCGTTTTCTTTCATCTAATTTACAGTACAAAATAACAAGTATCAGATTCAAAATCTTCCAATGTGGAGGATGAACAAATAGAGTCCAGTAATTCACACTAATCGCTGTGATTTGCCTCCGGATAGCAACATCAAAAGTAAAAAAAATTTGCAAAAGGACTTCAGCTTGCATAGGGCAAAATATGCAAAACTTGACCTATAAATGTACATACTTTGGGTTTGTAGACAAATATAAAGTAAGAGGCAATGATGCGACACACACAAAGCGTTTGTGCACACTAACAACAGCTGTGATGAATAGATCTGGTCGCTGGCTATATAATTCTGCTTTTGTAAGTTTCTGAAAATTATGCCTCACAATCATGGTCAAAACATCAAGACTCATTCAGCCACTTTTATAAATCAGGACTGAAACATACTCAAACAAAAAACAGTTTTTGTTTGTTGTACTTACATTGTTTTCATTTTTAAAAAGAGAAAACTTTAGCGGGTAATTAAATGGCATTAAACTTCAGAAAATAAATACTCGTTTCAAAGATGTTGAACACTAAGAATAGAACATAAATCATTACCAAACCAACGCCTTAACGAAAAGTTCAGTAAGACTACATAAGAGCCTATTTTTCCGATTCCTGAAATTGTATCAAAGCAGACGAGATATCATTGAGTTCTATCCAGTGACGACAACATACACGCCACAGCTACCACCAGCGCGACAACGCCGTGCGCACGAGGTGTGAAAGAGTGTGTTTGGTATTATACGAGAGATGATGATGCTTCTAATCCACGATGGCTCTGGTTTTGCCGAAGTTCTGTCCTGCCTGTGATGCTCCCTTGTTGGAGCCCATCTGCAAGCCGATGATGTTCTGCCCAGCCTTGAGCTGTTCCTGCGTCCACTCATGAGTTTCGCCCTTGGACTCGGCCTTGCCAAAACCTTCACGGCCTTGAGAGAGGAGCTGGGGTGCAAACAAGGAAAAATACATTAATTCACAGAAAAGCCAGATTGTTTGGCTGTTTGTTTGTTGGGTTTACTGATGTTATTGACACTGTAATGTCATTTCAGCACTATGAAGCAGAATAGGATTTGGTTTGGTTAGGTTACTTGTTTTACATCCCCTGCAATGCTAAGGTAATTTAACACTTTGTAGTCACATGGGCAGAAGGACTAAGAATCCTTATGGTTACGCGCAGCCAGCCGAGATGCGATCAGACTACTACATATGCGCCGTGTGACTGTATCGGCAAATTTGGATCGGCCGAGTGACTACAAAGTGTTAAGACACAAAGTACTTTGACCCTGCCTGTACGGGCAAATCCAGGCCGAGAGGCAAAAAATACTAGCAGGAAAAAAACATGTTTGCACAGGATCAAACTCTGGGGTCTTCCAAATGATAGACATAAGCCTAACCATTACAAAACAGCGCCAGTGCAGAATAGGATAACTGTAATATAATATAATACAAAACAGGTAAAAAGAGCAGACTACTTATTGTATTTACTCTGTTTTAGCAATACTAGAATACAACAATAGATACAAAGTGTTGAAAATTTGATCAAACCAGCTGTCTATAGCATGGGTGAAAGTGCCTAGACTCTGCCTGGCCTGCAAAAATTTCAAGTCAAAACCAGGTGGCCTGCAAGAACTACGCTCTAACTCCAAATTCTAAGATTTAAGTTCTTAAGACATAGCACAACCGGCATAGGCGAGTTTTTATCTTCGCACGGCCGGCTGTAGCCAGCAAACTTGCACCCATGGTCTATAGCCAGGTACCCATTCACATGTGGTTGAAGTGAGGAAAATTCCATTAAAGTGCCTTTCCCGGGGCCCGAGCTGGGATTCGAAAGCGCAACCTCCTGCATACCCGTCCGGGAGCCTAACCACTAGACAATTAACGGCACTAAAAACTTCAAATCTATTTTTACTCACAGCACGTCCGAGAGCCTCAATGGTAAGGATGACTTGCACCAGATTGACCTTCTCGTAGAGGTCAACGGTCTGGAAGAGCTCGGACTTCTTGACCAGTCCGCCCTCAGACTCGTCGATCGTCTTGAGGAACATGCCAATGAGTTCCATCTGCTTGAAGGCCATGGACGGAGCCTTGGCCACTTTGCTGGCGGCGATGCTGCCGGGCTTCACCCAGTTGGACAGTCTGAGGAGAACAATGACAAGAAATATGAGAATGAGAGAGACAATAAAAATGATAAAAAGATTGTTTGGATTGTTTGTTTGTTTGAATTTTACGGTTCAGTTGATGCATTTAGGTTAAGGGGATGAATAAAGTTGTCGTTTTAGTTTTATGTCCCCTGCCACACTGTAAGGTCAATTAAGATACAAGCTACTTCGACCCTGCCAAATCAGGGCCAACCCGGGTTGAGAGGGAAAAAATCCCAGCAGAAAAAAACGTAGATAGTCAGCAACCGGGATCAAACTCGGGTCTTCTGACAGTGTAGGCAAAGGGCCTAACCATAACACCACAGTGCCTGTCTAAGTACCTTATGCAAGTAACAAAAGACAATATTAAAGACCATACACGTATAGTATGTACGTTAATATAATGGGCTACATTCAGACAATCATCTGTTTTACATACATGTATTATGGGAGTGTGAAAATAGAAGTCTACGTTCCAATTCACAGCTGTTACATTTCGGCCTTGTCGCCCACACTACAATGAATAATGGAAAAGGAGAGCCACCTAGCCTAATGATCTCGGCCGCCCTAAGAGTTGGGGAATAATCCTAAACAATGTACAGTCAAACCTGTCTAAAACGACCACCCAATGTTGAGAAAAAGTGGTAGTCTTAGACAGGTGGTCGTTTTAGAGAGGGACAACATATAGGCCTAGCAGAAATGCAATTTGGAAGTCGATGGAAGGTGGTCGTTTGTTCAGGTGGTCGTCTTGAACAGGTGGTCGCTTAAGCAGGTTTGACTGTATTGTCTATTGCCTGTTGGTAGTGTTGTCATTTATAAAAACAAAATAACATAAGAAAAGGAAGTATAAGGAGAAATTACCCCCCCCCCCCCTCCTTTTCGCGCCAGAAATACCCGAACAAAAGAGAGCTTCAGCTACTATAGTAAAGCGAGTTCTCGATAAGACATGCTAAGATGAGGGAGAACTCACATGATAATAGACTTATACAAGAGAAAGTTGTATCCTAGCAACACGTAGTTACTTTGTGTGACGCGCGTAATTGCTCGTAGATGATAGGACAAGAACTCTTGTCTATGATGTCTAGGCAATCGTGAACAAAAGAAAATTATTATAATGAAACAAACTACCAGCATCTCCGCCACCGCCTCCCCTTCACGAAATTAAAGATCTATACTATAAGGATGGCGATGACAACAACAACGAAAACTACAATGATCATAGCAAGAACGGTAAAAGTGAAAATCTACAGTGATAATAAGAAAAAATATTTTCAAAATTGTCACTGACAATAAAATGACAACAACAAGAAAAATAAATGACAATTTAATGACCGCCAACAATAATAGTGATAATAAAAAACACCGACGACAAAAATAATCACATAAGAAAAGAAAAGTCAATTAGACAATGAACAATACACGATTACTTTTGGGACTGAAAGACCATTCTCTCGGGCGGAGAGGAATCAGTAATCATGCAGGGCTAAAGAATTATTCGTTCAAAGTTAGTTGTTTATAGAGGTGCCAGCATTTTTGTCTGTTTTAGCTTCTTGGTAATATTGTGTAGGGCAAAAGACTCCGAATCTTAGATGAACTTACAAAAAAAAAAAAATAAAAAAAAAAAATAAAAAAATGAACTTACAGTGTTTCAAGTGACCTAATACTGCTAACCAAACCAAAACCACTCTCCCATCTAAACTCTAAACAAGTAGATGAACTACTCACTTGGCGACGACCAGGCCGTCCTTCAAGATGTCGTAGACACTGTCCATGGAGCCATCTGTGCTGAGAGGCTCACCGATCTTCTGACCCACCCAGTTGATGGCCACAATGGCGCGGTCTGAGTCCCACTTGGCGGCCATCTGGAAGAGGAACGAGAGAGAGAGAAAGTGGAGGTGAGAATATAATATGACGGAGTGATTGGATTAGTTTGAAAATATACACTTCCTAATGTGTGCTTTTGCAAAACCTTCATTTCATTAATAAATGTTCATAACCTTTTGTATGTTCGGAGAACGTGGGCTCTACTACTAGTGATAATAATTATGTACGTTTGAGGAAGTCACTTGGATTTTGTGAAACTGATTGAAATTGGACGATAACATCTTTTATGGCGTTACATTCGAGAGATAGACAGACAGACAGACAGACAGACAGACAGACAGACAGACAGACAGATAGATA
>JAUKPP010138525.1:1301-15059 GCA_032273245.1 Phyllaplysia taylori
CGCCCCCCCCCCCCCCCCCCCCCCCCTATGGAAAGTGGTCGTTTGTGCAGGGGGTCGTCTTGAACAGGTGGTCACTTAAGCAGGTTCAACTGTATAAAAAAGTTGCGAGAATCAATAACTGCAATGAATGCATATTCATCCTGAGTTTATTTCGGTACATATAAAGAGCATTTTTACACATAACTGGACATATAAAATTACACATACATGTAGATCTATATTATACATGTATATTATATTATTATGACATATATGTAAGAGCATTCTTATGTACCGGTCACAAGATAATTACATGTATTTTGTATGGTGAGCGCAAAAAGGTGGTCACAGAGTTTGAAATACTCACATAATGAAGGATTGAGTGATACTGTAACCAGGTGTGACTTTGCAACCAGGTGTGACTTTGCAACCAGGTGTGACTTTGCAACCAGGTGTGACTTTGCCACCAGGTGTGACTTTGCAACCAGGTGTGACTTTGCAACCAGGTGTGATATTGCAACCAGGTGTGACTTTGCAACTTTTCCCATAAAAAGGTGAATGAGTGAATGTACTCGGGTCATGAATGGAGGAAGGAAGCTTCTCAGATTTAAATGCAGCTCTTCTGTGAAGACTAAAGACATGATCTTTGGTAGGGCCTACTGCCTACTCTACTTTCTCTTTTCCTCTCCAAAATGGTGGAATTGGCTGTTCTTAAGCTAGCTGTGAACATAGTCGCTGAACCGTTCTCTTACAAGGTGAGTGCATACAAGCGAAAGCCTGGATGTAAAAATTACCTAGACTATTCTGAGGAGGACAAGTACATGCACTACTACTAAATTATTAATGATTGCAAGCATGAAAGTATTGAAAGTGTAAAGAAAGTGACAGAGACACAAAATACCATGTAATGGCGCACACAGTACAAGATAAATCATCATCATAGAAAATAAAGCAATACGATTTATTTTTTGTTTGTTTGTTTGTGGTTTTACGGCTCCATCGACACCGTAAGATCATTTCGGCACCAAAAAACACTTATGGTCCTTTGTTACATTGTCCTCATTGGAGGAAGTACATATATATTAAAAATCTAAAAAGTGCAATATTATTCAAAAGGAGAAATTATCTATAGTATAGACTGATACTGATAGATTATGTTTACAGTATTTACATGTGTACGTAATGGAAACCTGGGAAGACCACTGCACCTCCCGGGGGTTAAAACAAGCTTTTGGATACCAGGCTTGAGGAGGCGGCCTGAAGAGTTTGCAAGCGTTCTGTGGGGTCATTAATCTACCGCCTCCTGTTTAAAAATGAAGTCTTGGCATAACTCAAAGATTGCTCTGCTCAGAAAAAGAACAAGGAAAAGGCTATTCGGTTTGGCTCGTTTACCAGTTTAACGTCCCCTGCAACACTGTAAGGTAATTTAAGAGACGGACTACTTCGGCACTGCCTGCAAGAACCAACCCGGGCTGAGAGGGAAAAAAATCCTAGCAGAAACAAACCCAGATCGTCAGCGACCGGGGTCGATCTCGGGTCTTCCGCATGACAGGCGAAGAGCCTAACCATTACACCACGAGGAATATCAACTCAACTATCCGAGAAGAGGAGTGAGGGAAGCCAATCGAGAGACATTGATGTTTCTGTGGATGGCACAGGTTTGGTTACCAGTTTTACGTCCCCTGCAACAAGGTCGTTTAGGAGACGGGCTGCTTCGACCCTGCCTGTCAGGGCCGTCCCGGACTAAAAGGGAAAAAAATCCCAGCGAAAAAAACCAACAGATTGTACGCGTTCGGGATTCAACCGGGGTCTTCCCCATGACAGGCGAAGAGCCTAACCATTACACCACAGCGCCGGCTCAGAGTGTTAACAGGACAAACAAAAACGTGGGTATCACATAAAACATCGTTGTCTGTTTTGCCACAAACACTATGTAAAAATGGCTAGATACTTGGAACAATGTCATAAAGGCGAGGTTAAGTAGCTTGTATTTCAAGTTACGCAAAAAAGAATCTCAGGTAAGAAAGGCAAAATTCTTTGAAATTTTGAAAAGGGAAGACTTTTGCCCACAATAAGAAAGTTTGGGCAAACAAAGAAGGTTCACTAATTCCATGCAAGATGCCAAAGAACAAAACTTTGGCGGTGGTAACAGTAATTTGCCTTGTACTCGCTGTTTTGGCCTTTATAGTAAAACATGGAGGCCTAACAAGATAAGTAAGAACAATTCAAAGGACAAGACAACAGGAGATCCAAAATAGCCAGCTCCAGGTTGAAGCATAGGCCTAAAAAAGCAGTCAAAACAAGAGTGAATATGTTTGAACAGTTCGAATATTCTGACCATTAGATCTGAGTACTTAAACTCAGACAATGATCCAGACAAAAGACGACGATGAGTTCGACAAGTCATGTGGGTGGTGATGACAAGGATCCTATCCTAGTTGAAGATAGCCCACACACCGCAGTGCCAAATAACCCATCTACAAGGCATCATCAAGCTAGCTCGGGCAACGACATTCAAGACATGGAACAGCAAAGACCACAAGGATCCTATCCTAGTTGAAGATAGCCCACACACCGCAGTGCCAAATAACCCATCTACAAGGCATCATCAAGCTAGCTCGGGCAACGACATTAAAGACATGGAACAGCAAAGACCACCGACGGTCGGTATTGAGACGACAAGAGAGTCCAACAACGACTACTACTACGAGGAGGATCCAAAACTACATTTGTATTAGCCAAGCTTTTCGAGCCGTGGCCGGAGGTGGATGCCGAATACAGTTCAGCATCGTCATCCAGACCTGAGGTGGAGGACAATGTAGCATCGTCATCCAGACCTGAGGGGGCTCATAATGTCAGAAGGGATGATGATATTATACCGCCATCTTGGCCTGAGGATTATGACTCTGATGTTATGACAGGTTCAGTTGTATCGGGACATCGAGCACCTGAAGAGTTGAGAGGCATCTACAGGAAGAACTGGGAATCGATAAAAGACAACGAGAAGCGAGGACGTATGCTAACTACAATAAATAGACGCCACAAAACCCACTACAACAACAACACATGGAAACACATACTGGTAGTTAGATATATTTAACAAGCAGGATTCGTTGTTTAAGATTAATCCGTCAGTATCGTACATTTTAGAAAAATCGATGGGGAACTAAGATACTTCCATAGTAGTTTTAATAACACTGTGTTATTCGAATTTCCTATTCTCATCAGAAGCAAGATGACATTGAGGAGCATTTTGGTCATTTTCGGATGTCAGCGGGATGCAACTTCTATGGAGCAGACAACATTGACAAGGCGAAGATTCTTCTGGAATGCGAAGCATCACTGGACACAACTTTGTCTGGTCACTTGTGCAGCCTGTGTTCAACACCACTTTCCGACGCAGAGCTTTTGCTGATCGACGACTTGACAGAGACAGCTTCTGTGAGCAGGGATGAGAAAATGTCCCTCCTCTACATTGCTGGAGATGTGGCATCCAGACACACAGAACTGGCAGACACAACGGAAGAAGAGCTACTTCTGTCAGACCCAGACATTTTGGCCTACATGCAGTGTCTGAATAGAGGCAGGCTGACTTGGCCGTCGCAGGATTTCTACAACTTTGTCTGCCTTGCATACGCCTTCAAAATCAAGACCTGTGATCTTCACTGTCGGAGAAGGCTTGTGAAGATTTTGTCAGACTTCCCAGCTGTTTTCCACCTGGATATGACAGTGTCATCCAAAGCTGTCCAGCGAGTGGCCAACATATTTCTGAAGCGACATTACCACCAAGATGGAATCACGACCAACATCAAGCCTGACCAAAAAAAGTGAAAAATTTTGAAGCTAACGTCGCAATGAGCAAATGTTGCTGGCATCTACGCTTGCTCTTAATCAGAATGGGGTGAGTTACATGTAATTTTGTGTTATTATTTTGCAACGCTCAGTGGAACAATTTTAGAGACATGGTGTACAACTGTTTTGGGTGGTTGTTTTAAAAGTAAAATTGTAAGGGATAAACCATGCTGATATGCAATAAAAATACAGCAGCCAACTCTGGTTCCACTGCATAGTGCATACCGGCAGTTTCAATTTGTTTCAACTGTCTTCAAAGATTTCAGCCAGCCTGGTTTTGTTTCTCCTCGCCTAAATCACACAGCACGTGTTTATCCTATTTGTGAAAGTCTCTCTTTTCACACCCATCTCATTCTTTACTGATTAAGATTTCACTCAGATATTGATGCACAGACATGACTAGCTTTGTTTTTCCAGGCCTAGATCACACATTACATGTATAACGTGCGAAAGGCTGACAAACCGGATGAGAGTTGTGAGGGATCCGGCTGAAAAACAGAGGCTTATGACGGAACAAAGGATTCACAAGCTCTGGGCCAATGCCTTCTTCTACGACCTCGTCAGCGAGAGAAGAGAAGGCCTTAAAATTATCTGCTTCGACCACCAGCAGAATCAAGTCCTCCCAAAGGTGCCAGACCAGATTGCCTACTAAAGTAGACAGCAGTACATCTATAATTTCACTGTGGTAGAGATGAAGGAGGATGGGTCACTGACTCCAGACAATGTGTTTGTTTACACCTGGAAGGAGAATGACTACGCCAAGAACAGCTCCGCCTGCTCCAGTGCAGACTTCCATGTTCTGCAGAACATCAACTTAGACGACATCGACGCTGTTCGACTGGCATCAGATGCCTGTGGAGGACAGAACAAGAACTGTGCCTTCATCTTCATGGCTTGTCACTGGCTTAGCAAGCATGCCCCTCCGCAAGTGAAGAGAATGGAGTTTGTGTTCCCTGTCAGGGGACACTCCTTCCTGCCATGCGACAGAGTCTTTGGGGTGTTGGAGAAAGCTTTGAGAAAGAAGGAGCGAATCTACACTCCAGATGAGTATCTTTCTGTCTTCAGACAGCAGGGTACTGTGCGCGTGGCTAGAGTGGACTGGGATGTCCTGGACTTCAAGGAAAGGCCAGATCAAAGCCTTCGGAAGCCACTTCCAATCAAAATCCAGGAGAGTAAAAGGTTCTACCTGACAAAGGGAAAACGGTCCAAGTCCGTGCGGACCCCAACTTCAAGAATGACATAAATCCTTCTCATGTCATCACGAAAAAAGGACACACCTTTGGCCCCACCCCAAGCTTCATTGTTCCCGGCATCGAAATCAGTGATAAAAAGAAGGGGGACATCAAGAAACTCCTCCAAGAGCATGTCGGAGAGGGGTGGGAGATGGATCCTAGGTTTGATTTCCTTCGCCCAGTCATCACTGGAACTCCACATCCAAGGGCTGGACCATCAACTGACCAGGACTCGGAGGATGAAGGAGAGATCGGCAATTGCTTGGGAGAAGATGTTGCTGCCGACAGAGTTTGATTGTCTATTGGAAGCACTAAAGCGCGTCCCTACCCTTGAAGCAGTGTCACTTAACTCCCTTTTCCCCATTAAAGCTGTCTTTTTTTTTTCCATCAGAGCCTTTTATTTGTATGTGTGTGTGTATTGTTTTTAAAGTGTCGACTCTATCCTTCTGGTCCTGTTATCGTTTTTGTTTCTTAGTGTACCACTGCTCTTCGTTTTCGTCACTCTTTGTCTTAGTCACGGTTTGTTGACTCTTTTGACCTTTGGTCACTGGAAAGTTACTCTATAGCGCAGACTCCATGCAGAGTTTAAGTCATCAGTAGTAGCCGCCGGCGCCATTAAATTTAAAGGGGTACGACTTGACACAAAAATATTAATAAATAACTATCTTAGTGTGCATAGCAGTTCTGTAGCAAGGACTCTTTGTAAATGAAAATGAATCTTTGGTATCCACTGAAAGATTGCACCGGCGTCTTAGGTGCAATGGTTAGGCTCTCTGTCTGTGACGTCGAGGAACCGAGTTCCATTCCTATGTGGGGAGGAATACCCAGACTCTTCCCTCTCAGCCCGAGTTGGCCCAGACAGGTGGATTCAAAAGTAGCTTGTCTCTTACATGACCTAAATCTAAGTGTTGCAAGGGACATAAAACTTAAAGCCAAACCAAACCAAAAGGATTCCCCTTCCAAAAGATTGGTTTGGTTTCCTTAGAGTTTGGTTTAATGCCCCTTGCAGCACTGTAAGTTGTAAGGTCATTTATTGTTGATGTGCAGGAGAGGATTGCACACCTTGCACAGCAGGACAGATTAATTTGTTTTAATGCTACTGCTCTGCATTATTTATTCATTCACACATCTACTAAAGAAAAGAAAAAGACTGCGTTTCAATAAGGTGGCTTCTGTGTTGACAAGCTCTTTTTGCAAGTCAGAAGTTTCAGTACAAAAATTAGCGGGACAACTTCGTTCAATTCATGCGTCATATACATGTAATACAAAGTTGTTAAAGAACATTTAGCGGGACAGTGTTGACATTGAAGACTTTCTGCAGGCAGAGTTTCAGTTTCCTATTGCACAGACTGTTAATTGTGAAAATGAAACGGTGAATACTCCCCTCATCTCTATTCAACCAACCCCACCCCCTCGCACAAGAGCGTCTCCAGTGAAGACAAGAAAAGGATCATGCCCAAATTGTTCATCTTGTAAGAAAGTTAATAAGCCTTTGAAAAAAGCTTCCAAGCTGAAAAAGTAAACTGCCGTCAGTTTCAGTGTTTGGCATTAAGCTCTAAAAAGCATCTCAAAGTAAGAGAGGCAAAGCAAAACCTGAAAAGAAAGACAGAGAAAGTCTCTGAATTGGAAAAAACAAACAAATTTAGAACATGATTTGAAATCCGACTCACTAATGCTGAGAGAAGAATAAAAAAATTACTCCACCAGGACACTGGAAGGCCCAAAGAACACTGTAAAGTTGTGCATGAAAACACTAAGCTCAAATCTCAATTGGCCTCACTGCGGTCAGAAAACTGTGCAAGGTGAATGAAAAGGACCAAGTGGCCACTCCTTCACTAGGATTGAAGATCTATGGACACTCACTGGAGAAAATTGCTTTGCTTTTGAGATCTTAAACTCTACAGACTTAGGTACGATGCTCTGAATTGAACGAAAGAGCATCTGATTTTCCGCAACAGTTGCGAGGATTTAAAACTTCTACTCAAAAGCAAAGACAAGGAAGTGAAGCAATTACAATGTTATTGTGAGTCAGTTGAGGGTGGGTCTGAGCACGATCATCAAGAAAATGACTCATTTGACTGTCACCAAATTATCACCAAAAAAGGGAAAACCTACACAGCTGGCTTGAGAAGGTTGGTATATTACCAGTTATTATGTGATGTCCCTGTTTGGCACTGTGGCCGACTGATAAATACATTTGTCCAAAATACTGTGTGGAAAATTTGTATCGTATGTGGCATATCCTTCAACATGTGCCCAAATGGCATATGAACTTGGAATACTGACCACAATCCAGCTCATGGAATTTATGCTGATTGTTTTGGTTACAAGTTTTACGTCCCCTGCAACACTGACTGTAAGGTCATTTAAGAGACGGGCTACTTCGCACCTGCCTGTCAAGGTCAACCCGGACTGAGAGGGAAAAAATCCCAGCAAAAAGAAAACCAGATCACCCGCGATCGGGGATCGAACCGGGGTCTTCCACATGCAAGGCGAAGAGCCTAACCATTACACCACAGCGCCGGTATTTATACTGAGCCAGTCTGCACATTTGTGTTTGTCAAAGGACGCCACCAACAATTGACGGCTCCCATGTCAATGAGATACATCTAACAGCCAACAAAGTCCAATGTCTCATCCTAGATGTGAAACTGCCTGGAGGCAAAGCATCTGACTATGTGGCTCATGTCGTTTCGGCTCTTGCTGGTGCGGCTGACGTCTATGCAAGATACAAACGTCAAGCTGCGGAGCCTATTTCATTGCATTGAGAAGGGCAATTTCAGTGACAATGACTAACAGAGCAGTAGTAAATCGGTGCGTAACACGTCAGCTTTGTGAGGAGTTGGATGCCCAGCTTGTGCAGCTCCATTGCAAGATTCACCCATTGGACAGTGTTGCTCGATACGCGAAGCACAATCTGGCTGAACTGGACAAGAAACATGGTGTGATTGGCAGCTGCTTTGGCTCCGAGGGATAAGCAGCGAATCTCACCAACGCCTTGTCGGTTCTGAGGTATTGTAAATGATTGCTGTCACATTGTCAGTCTTCCCCTTTTTTATCAAACCCGAAATTTAGTACAGTAGGCTACAGTTCTAAACTCGGCAATTGACCCTGATAGGTTCACCTCTGCCCCCACACACAACATGGCATCTGAGCGTGCACTTGGATGTTTCAACAAGATCTCGTGGAGGGCACCAATTGCCACTGTAAGTTTTGTTAATGGTAAGGTCCGGTCCAAGCTCAATAAATGCTAGGACTGGCTGGCTGGAAAGAGTGAGGAGGAGAGGGAGCGTCTTGTCCTCTTCGCAGCTAAAAAAAATAGACTGGCTGTGAAAGATCTAAACAGCTGACCACACAGAAAGAAGTTTGTTCAGACATGACTGAAAGATGGAAAGCTGTGGCATGTGAGAGACACAGACTTTCAAAAAAAAAGTCTGATGTTCCCGATAGAAAAAAAGGCACTGGTCAGCAAAAGTGTTTCTCACTTTCAGTGTGATGACAAAATGAAGAAAAGAATTTCAGACTTCCCCCAATTGTCCAGATGGGTTTATTGGGTGCCTTGTTCTCCACTCTGTGGATTGTTAAGATTATTATGCAAGAATCCTCTCTGTGAACAGAACAATTTTTTTTATAATTATGTCTTACTGGACATTGGAGGCGTCTGAAACTTCTTCTGTAGATCAAGAAATCTGCATTTTTACAGAAGCAGTCCTAGGAACAATCTCTTTTTTTAACTTGTGTTAAAAGAGCAGTTTTAGTTTAGTGAATTGTTTGCAAGACGTTTAAATTTATTTTCCTGTTCTCTATTTTACTCTTTAGATGATGAGCAGTGTAATGATGATGATCTTTTGAAAGATTTGATTAGAAAAAGGAAGTGCATGCTCTCAGATAGAGCTGCAGTTATGAAAGCCTTTGATTAAAAAATGTCAGCTTTTGGGTGAAGAAAGCTCAGTTCACTTTCCCTTTTGCACTGCACACTTTTTACTTGAACTATCTTCTGCAGCAGAATTGACTTTGGAAAATTTCGTTTTAACTAAAAAAGTGAAAGACCTCCAGCAAGAACTCAAAGCAATGCTGGAGGCAGGTATCATTGAACCATCAGAGAATCCGTATTGCTCTCTTTCTGCTGTCATGGGGCAGAAAGACGGGAGTAACAAGTACTGCATGAATTACATGGCGCTGAACAATCTCAGTGTTTGGCGCAAGAAAAGAGATAACTGTGTGATGGAAATAAAATGGTAAAGATGTAGGTACTGTATAACCATGGGTGTAAGTTCGAAGACATAAAAAAACCTGAAGAGGTAGGGTGGGAATGTCAAAATCCTGAAAGTCATTGTGTGGAAAGATGAGATGGCAAAGACAAGAAAACACACGTACATGCCAGCCCCAGTCTAAATTTGAAATACCAGCAGACAAAGGTCTGTTGAGGTTGAAAAACCGACAGCGCCAGCATATGCCGGCAAAGTTTCACCCATGTGTATAACAGAAATATTATATAATATATATAAAAACAATAAGATGAAAGACACGTGTAAACACACATCCAAAGTCACAACCATGAGAGCAGCGCACCACTAACACTGGCCCCGACTTGAGGCGACTGAGCCCGGCTGTGAGAGACAGACCTCGGCACAGGCCACACCCACCATCCGACCTCCCTCCACAGCAAAGCTTCCAGAACTGTGGGCAGAGCCAGGACGAGGCCACCGCTACTGCCTGGACACGTCGGCACTCTGTACGTCACAGGTTTACGAACATCCTCCCTGACCCAAGTTTCCGCCTGGCCTGCAGTGATGTACTTCATTCGCCCGTGGGGGTGTGAGATGACTAACACTCGGGGAGAGGGAAGGGAAGTCTTAACGTCGGACCACAATGCATGTGCGCTGTCCTCTATCTCGCATCTCTGACGGCAAAATGCATCACTCGCCTGGCGCATTCTCTCCGTCATCTCATCGCGTGATTCCCACAGTTGCCTAAATGTCTGTCTTTCACCACATTCCATCTTATCTAGTCTGTCTAATAGATTCAGAACAAGAAATTTGTCACTATCGTTTGTCAAAACTGGTTTATCTGAAAAGAATTCAATTGGCTCTGTATCAATATGGATTTTGTCTGTATCAATTTGTTCACCTGATAAAATATCAGTCGAGTATTCATCGCTACCACCATCAGTCTTCTTGAGTTTGTCTGTAAGACGGAGAAGAGTCTGTCTTGTCCTGCTGTCTATCTCCATACCCCTCTCCCTACCCTCTGCCATTAGCTCATTCAGTCTGTGACATAAGGTGCCGTCGATTTTCTCCCTCTGGTGTTTCAATATCTTCACTTGCTCTTCTCCACTCTCTTCAATCTCCTGGTTTCGTAGACGCAGCTCCGTGACTCTCTGTCTTATCCTGTCGTCTAACCCTTCACCCTGCACACACGCTTTCTCCACTCGAAGATTCATCTTTTCTCTCATTTCAACACGTTGTTCACACAGTGCTTGTAACCGCCCGGCGAGGTCCTGGTCGCAAGTGTAACAGATCAACCCACTCTTGTCCCACTGTGTATGAGTAAGCCCAAAACCATGCCCCGACAGCCTGTGCGCGCCCCTTCCATCAGGATGTTCATCAAAGAAGACGACATCGCACTGACTGGCTTCTTCAGCATCGTACACGACGTGACGGGCTGTCTGTATCCTTATTTCCCAGAGCTCCGTCTTCTTCGCTCCTGTGTCCAGACACTGACCACACCGACACAGACCTCCCTCAGGACCCGACACACCCCATACCCAGCCACTGCCTACATGTCCAATACGTTGACCTCGACGGTTTGAAAATGGATACTGTGATTCTGGACGTCCTGGACTGACCGCGTGGACAACGATCCACACCACCAAGGCAGCCCAAGTCAACACGTAGTCCACTACCTCCTGTTTGGACAACCCAGGAGCCACTGGGCCAACTTTATCCACGCCAAAGTCTGGGACGGGGATAAACGGGGCATGGTCTGGGTATTTTCTGCACCGTGTCTGTGACGTCACTGAGCCACCATCGCTTCCCTCAAGAACGCCCTCCACTTCATGCTCATCTGTATGGAGAGAAAAAAGGAGAGATTACTGCTGGGTGGGAGATCTGTTTGGTTTGGATTTCATGCCCCTTGTAACACTGTAAATTCGTTTTAGAGGTAGCCTACATTTTTGCCCTGCCTGTCACGGCCAACCCAGGCCACGAGGGAAGCAGCATCCAGCAGAAAGACGGAGAAATTTGTCCGACATAGGGATCAAGCTCCTGTCTTCTGCGTGATAGGCGAAGAGCCTGAACAGCACACAACAGGTGTTGGCTAGTTGAGAAAGCGAGATTGGAAGTGGCAGAAGAATGAGATATGTATGGTAGGTGTGAAGATTTTAACTGAATGTGTGTGTAAATTGTGGACACCTGTGTATGTACTAGTAGTAGTTCTTCAGTTTTGTGCATGCATGTTTTGTTTGTGTTTATAGAGACGTCTTAAAGTCTTTTGACTGCAAAAATTGAAGAAAAAAAACCTTCGATGTTGTCTTTTGACTTCATAACACCTCTTGACTTTCAAAATACACAATTATACACATTAACAATTCCGAAAATTGAAAGAGAACATTTTATCTCTTATTGGTGCAGTAATTAAGAACATAATAATGTCAGATTAATGATGAGATAGTATGGTTAATAAACAAAGGGAAATTCAATCAGCATTTAATACACCTGTAGACTAGCAGTGGGATGTGCGAAGCTAGAAGGCAATTTTTTCGACTAACTGTTCCATTCCATAATCGGCAACACTCACAGTACCTCACAAAATCATGTGCTGGTGTGGTGAGTTCAGTTGAAAATTATTCACGCATTGAAATTACGCTTTTATGGAATGGAGCATTTAGTCAAAAAAACGTCTGACTAGCCTTGTGCATCCCACCCTAACTGTGGTTCTGGGGCAAATTAAATAAAATTTCATACTGACCATAAAAGCTCAGGCAGTTGGGGGATGATGGTGCAAAAGCAGGGGCTAACAGTTTGTATAAGGGCAGTTCCAAGCGTTACGGCGTGATGGAATTCCTCATTTTTTGCTCTTCTTTGGCCTCTAGAAAGTTTATTTGATGCAGTAGGAAGATCAAATTCCAGTGGTAGAAACAAGACAACTATTTCAATATACTACGCAAAGCAAATCAGGTGTAAATTAACATTATAGTGGTCAAATCCTTGACCGTTACGACGTGACACAAAAGGGACATTTTTTTCAAACCGTGCACTTCTTTCCTTAATTTCAGGTTGTGTAGAGAGACCCTGTATGTCTTCTTCACACATGATGTAGGCAAGATGCTAATCTATACTGTTGCACTGGTTTAAGGGCTTAGTACTTTATGGTAAACTCCAAAATTAGGTAATGTGACCGTTACGGTGTGACGTTACGGCGTGACTCTATTGCACAAAAGTGGCAGTTGTTAACAAAATTTTGAGGATAGCAATGCTGTCACCTAATGATCCTGAAGCTTTCCTGAGCATTTCAACCAGATAGCACAACTACAAGTACCTTAGATGACACATGGGATTTTCACCTCACGGACCGTTTTGCTTGGAACTGCCCATAAGTAGTACTAATAAGCTACTGTCGTGTAGGCTTTTCATTCCGGTACATTAGTAAAAATGAGTTGGGCGTTTACAGTGGGATTGGAAGTACAACAGGGGACATTACAATCCTAATTCATGTTAAGGTGCAAAGAGAGGGACAGCAAACCAAACAAACCACAAATCCACATCCATCAGTTTGGCATGTTTACCTTGTTCAACACACTCAGCGCTCCACATCTCTGCTGTTGCCTCTTTATGTTGGCCGAAACTTCGCTAACCCTGTAAGAGAGAAAAACATTGTTGCATCAGACTAATGGTCTCCAAAAGTAGTCTAATTTAATAGACTACAGTCAGTGATTAAGAAAAAAGAAGTTTCAACGTATAGGCCTA
The DNA here is from genome assembly GCA_032273245.1 of Phyllaplysia taylori. NCBI lineage: Eukaryota > Metazoa > Mollusca > Gastropoda > Aplysiida > Aplysiidae > Phyllaplysia > Phyllaplysia taylori. Next base: position 14,332 of record JAUKPP010138525.1, read on the forward strand.
TACACTTACAGTCAAACCTGTCCAAGACGACCACTCATTATCGAGAGAAAAGTGGTCGTCTTGGACAGGTGGTCGTTTTGGACAGGTCAGATGAATATGAAGTGGAAAAAAAACTTTCCCTTCCCTCCCCTTAGATGAATATGAAGTAAGAAAACAACCAAGCCTTTCATTAGCAAGTGAAATGTTTTTAATTATTTGGTTGTTTTTTCCTTTCGGAGGGAAGGGGCTGCTTTGGCTTTGTATTTTTGTTGTTCAAAATGTATCAGATGAGTGGGATAGAGGGGCGTGGAGAGAACAAAGAAACGTACCGTCGCCACTAAACGAACAACCGACACCGTTGTGGCAAGTCTGTTGTCACCGACCTCGTGTTGGTCAAGAATTACAATTGTATTGCGAATTACAAATGGGAGGGGCAAATAACGACAGGTGAATGGATTAAGATGGTTGCTTACCACACTCATCCGCATCTGAAAATTTGTTAACCAATGAAAACACGGGTAAGCGCTAATCTTGCCACTGCCCTGTGCTGGTCAGCAAGCGTATAACTTGTGGGAGGGGCTAATACATGTACATGCAATGTGTAACAATGATAAATGAAAAGAATGGGTATTGGCGGCCGGGACAAAGGCTCATCACTCGTCTACAGCGATAGCATACCTGCCAACCCTACAAAGATTGAAATCAGTAGATATCCCAAAATTTTCCCCAAAAGTCAGAAGATCTGGAAA
>JAUKPP010138636.1:0-10854 GCA_032273245.1 Phyllaplysia taylori
CATTAACAAAGGCATGAGGAGCATGTACTGCAAATGAAAGTCCGATTTTACTAGAAAATGACATGTCTTCTTAAAATGAGCGTATCTTCGCTATTTAAGCATCAAACATAATGACATTTTCAGGTAGTCTTTCCGCCTGGACACACTTACGATACATGAAGTTTGGTAAAATTCTGTAGACTATTAAGCAAGATATGGCGAAAATCGAGGAACCTATTTTTTTTGGCTCACCCTATACAAGCCGAATTAGGGCTTCCCAAAATGTTGCCCAAGGTACATCCCCGCTTTATCCTCACTACTAGAGCCGCTTTGAATAACAAGACCTCGGATATCACGAGGACATTGGGCTGGTCCTGACAATCTTCTTATAATGGGCTTCAATATAATTAATCTGCTGCATTGGTACTTACTGAGTCATTCGGTTGTCTGGCTTTTAGAAATTATCTTAAAAAAATGTTAATAATTATTTTGATGTCTGCCTCATTTCTTGCCTTTTATTTATATTTAAAATACTGAGTTTTGTGCCCTCCTCTGTTAGTAACTTATAACAAAGAAATGTGTGTCAAGTAGCTTTTTAAGGTTTGCCAATGTCGTTTATAGTCGAGCATGGTCTACACTATACACATCATTATGATGGACAGGGTTTTTATTACATCACTTAGGCTATATTTTGTTTTCAAATTTTACGGTCAAACCTGACTTGGCAATTACCTATTCATGGTGGCCACTGTTCTGTGACACCACTTTGGTTTTCCTGTGTATTTAATCCCCCCATAATGGTCCCTGCCCAATATTTCATCAGTCATTTTCTAAAGCGCATAGTTTTTTGCTTCCCCTGATAAAATTTGTGTTTGTGCACGCAGGCGGTTGGATCACTGGGCCAACAATATCAATTATCATGTTCCAAATTAATTTCTGACGTTCATAATTTGTATAAAAAAGCTTTATGTGATTGCAGCATGGTTGGGAATTCTTTCATGCATGATAATTCTATTTTACTACTAGGAATCTCTCCATTATTGCATACTTCATTTCGACGTCTGAATGTAGGAAGTGAATAAATCAGGTTTTTATGAAAGGTTGGCTCATTCTCTTCTTGCATTCAGCTGTCGATTATTCCTGTTGAGATAAATATGTTTATTCTTTTATTTGATGAAGCTTGCCAAACAGATTTAAGCTTTTATTTGTTTCTTGTTTGGAGAATCATGAAGGTTTGTAAGGAGTTGAGTTGTTGCATATATCTACTGCCCGCTCAGTATAGACGATGTTCAGATGGTTTTCTTACCATTACTTATGGACATTGGCTATCTCTTATGTTTTCTTTTCTCAAATTACTAGTCATGAATTTGCATCTGGAGAGTCAATGGTCTTTTTTTCTGCTAGAGAGCGCATCTTCTTTGGCTGCTTCATTCTCAATAATTTTATAGTGCTGAAATGGACTGCAAGTGTGCAAGCAAGTATATCAGGAAACTTAAACAATGTTTGTTTGTTTGGTTGGTTAGGGGTTTAGGGCTCCATCGACTCTATAAGGTCATTTTGGCTCCTAGAACCACTCCAAAGAATTTTTGGGTAGGGATTAATTTTGAATTTTGCCCTGGCGGCCGCCTAATAGGCCTAATCTTTTCGATTTTCAACCACCAAGGGGTCTTTAACGTGTGCAACGTACACACTGGGCCTCCAAGGATTTTCATCCTTATCTGAGAAGACGAGGTGTTTGATCTTACCTACCCTAAGATCAGGGTTATGGTTGAAAAGGGAAGGAGTTGACAAGAAAGAAAAGAGGAGAAGCAAGGCAGGCGACAAGAGTAGCAGGGAGTAGGAGGAAACAAGGGAGAGAGTGAGAGGAAGAGTCAGAAAATTAGTTGAAAGAGTAGAGAAGGCATAGAAAGGGAAGAAGGAGAAATTTATTGGGGATAACATGCCTGCACTTCCCCGGGTTTGAACCTATGGCCATTGGCGTGAGAGGCAGACACCACTACCCCTAGACCACGAGGCCCCCTTAAATAATGTGAGATTCTGTAAACTGAAAGAACTGACTGACGCAATATGTAATGAATAACTTGCTCAAATTTAATCAAATTTATGCCTTTGAGATGTTTTACAGTTACTGTTTTTACTCTAATAAATTATTAACTCGAAACATAGGTTCATTAATTTTTTTGTAGCTGTTTTAAGCTAAATGTACGAACATTGCATAGTTCATTGTTAGAATTTCAGAACAGCTGTTGTTTATATTTATTATTAATAGCCTGTTGTTTTGTTTTGAGGATGCCCTTGTTTTAGCAATCTGTTAGGGAACTTGGTTCAGAGCTAGGTTAAAGGCCTTCTCAGGCGCGTGGAAACTGGCTAGCCTCGCTTTAATATGAGTATACAACTTCATTACCGGTAGTGTCTTTGCTTTTTTTATGGGATTTTAATATTATGATATCTATAGATGATGATATATATTGCAAAATACGTTATATTTATATCTTTACACACAAATTACAGTTGAAAAATATACATGTATCTTCTCGTTTATGGTATCTTCTCTTGAATGGTATCAAATGGTGTCAGCAAAATAAAAGGACTGAATTTACATGATAGTTTTCTTGAATCATCTTTGATATGTTTCTCATGGTTATTGTTCATTGTTCTTTATGCATATTTGTGTGTTTTCCAGTTCTCAAATGTGATTACCGGTGCTGTGGTGTAATGCTTAGGCTCTTCACCTGTCATGCAGAGGACCCGAGTTTGATCCGACAGGTGGACAATCTGTTTTTTCTGCTGGGATTTTTTTCACTCTCAGCCTGGGTTGGCCCTGACAGGCAGGGTCGAAGTAGCCTGTCTCTCAATGACCTTACAGTGTTGCTGGGGACATAAAACTGGTAACCAAACCAAATGTCGTTGAAAGTTTAGTTAATGCATTGCAATGTGATGAAATTTTGCCATTTTCAGTTACATTTATATCATGTTAAACTTTGAGCATTTCTCTTGCTGTCTGTGAAGAAATTATCAATTTATCTTGTATAGAAGTTGAGATATTTGCGATTTTGAGCACTTGGGAATCACTCACTATCAGAAGGAAAATTAGCGATAAAATCCCCATTTTTTTTAACAAGCTTTCAAACTTGCACTCATTTTCTTTCAAATAATGATATTGAGCATAATTTGCCATGAAATGTGTTCTTAAATGGATATAGACGGCATTAGGTCAGAAAAATCATGGATGCTAATATTTCGCTAGCACTCAAAAAAGGCTGAAAACTGTCTCCCCTTTTTTGACGTGCACCTGATTTTATGGAGCTGCAACACAAATGTATGCATTGTCATTGTGACTGTGTTTATCTACACTTGTAAGTCCATTTCAGCAAAATTTATGGGGAGACAAAATAGTGATTTGAAAAGCCTTGAAGCAGTGTTAGTATACATGTAGGCCTACATGACTGCTTTGGATTTTGGTTTACATGTAATACTGTAAAGTACCAGCGTCTGTGGTGTTGTAATGGTAAGGCTCTTCGCCTGTCACTCGAAAGGCCCGACTTCAATGCTATGTGTGGGCAGTCGGCGTTTTTCTGCTGGGTTTTACCCCTCTCAGCCTAGGTTGGTCCTGACAGGCAGGGTTGAAGTAGCCTGTCTCTAAATGACTGTACAGTGTTGAAAGGGACATAACACAAAGAACCAAGCCAAACAATGCCAAATACTGTAAAGTCATGTTGAGGCTGGCTACCTCAACCCTGCCTCCTGTCAAGTCCTACCCGGGCTGAGATGGATGCACATCTCTGCAGAGAGACGAATATACAGGGTTGTTTTTTATATTGATCGATTCTAAACTGAGATAACTCAAAGATGGTAAGAGATCGAAACATTCCGTTTTCAGCTGATTAATCCTCATCCATGCAATTTATTTTCTGGTACCAAAATCAGCTGAGTATATCGACAGACTGCGCGGTAGGATCAGTTTTCACAAACAGACCCCGATTTTAAGCGCGCAGAAATGGCGCTAATCTTGCATTTCCCAAAAGCGTCTTGTGCGTTTACAAAGCAGGTCGCACGCCTGCAGTCCTTGGAAAATTCCAACTGAGCATAACAAGAAAAGCACAATCCAAAACTCAGTCAGAGCTTGGTGTCGAAATTTGGTAGAAACTGGTAATGTGAATTGTTATGACAATAAGGATAGCAAGGAGTCGATTTGCTAATTGCATTGTGTCCGTGCCGTGCGATTAAGAAAGACAACTTCATTAATGTGATACACTGAGAAACATCCATCGCCCTCTTACTCTAAACAATAAAACACAAATTTCTTTTTCGTAAGACATAAAGCCAGAGCTTGGTAGACATCATCATGTTTGGATGAACAGTTTTAACCAAGCTTTTACTGGCATACGATGGTTCCTAGGAGTCTTCTCTTTGGTATACCAGTGCGCTGTTTTAACGCCATGACCTAAAAAGGGCTATGTTCCGTTAACTTCTTTTTAAAATGCCTTCTCTTTCAAGATAGTCTTATTAAGTAGCCCAGACAAAACTTAAATGGTCCCTGAATGGTGTGCAAAAAACCATTTACTTTTATCTCTTACCGTTTTAGAGTTATTAAAGTTTAGAATTGATCAGTATAAAAAAAACACCCTGTATAATGTTTATCCAATGTGGAGATCAAACTCCTGTCTCCTGCATGGGTTTTTCTAGAATTAGCAATTTTCGTGTACAGGATGTTTTGAAAGTCAGAAAGTAAAAGGTTGCCTGTTGTAATGTAAACTATCCATGTCTCTGGGAGTAACTAGACGATATTTAACAAAATTATTCCTTATTCTAATCAGCGAAATGGAAGAATGTTATTGAAGAACGTTTTTTTAAAAACTCGGCCGAGTTAATTTTTTTTCCAGACTTTTTTTATGGAATAGATTCTGCCACTATCACATCTAAAATGGATAAAAATGACATTGTTCAAATCTTGCTTGATACCAGTATATTATTTTTTAGGAGAAAAAGTGACGGTTTCTTTGAAACTCGCTTGCTCCATGATGGTATTCAAGTATGAAAAAAGGCTCTTCGATTGGCTGGCTCAATTCTCTGTGAAGTTCTAATATGGGTAGTTGTCAAAGATATTGTGTATTCCTACTTGTAAGAAAATGACACCATACAACATTCATAGTCACCGTATCACACGCCATATTGCTGAACTTCTGTAGCACATTCACAAAAAGGATGTGCACGTCATAAATGTATAAATTTGGTTGGCTTTAGTTTTATACCCGGCTGTAACTCTGTAAGGTCAGATAAAAGACGGGCCACTTCGATCTTGCCTTTTTGGGGCAACCTGGGCTGGGAGGAACACAACATTCCAGCAGTGACATGGAAAAGCTTGCTCAGCCTGGGTATTGAACTCTTGTCCTTTGAATGATAGGCAAAGAGCCTGAACATTTCACCATTGACATTGGTACATAAACTTTGACAAAATATTTCATAGACATATATTCTTTACTTACGGCCTTACAAAAACAAAACCATGTCAAATTTTTTTGTTTTGGTTTGTTTTCTTCCTTCACACTTTGTGGTCACTTGGCGCATTTTATTTGCGGGTATATGCGGCGACCCAAATTTGACCATCCAGCCACTCAGCTCACATGTGCGCCAGGCCTGAAAAGCCCAATCGTGTCACGGCTGGCTGCGCGTGACCAAAAGGGTTCCTTGTTCTTCTGGCTGTGTGACCACAAAGTGTTAAATGGAGCTAGCTAAATATACACATCCCCTCCTTCCCCCCCCCCCCCCCACCTCCACCCTCTTTACTCACACAGACCTCTTGGTTACTTCCAACATGAGTAAAAGAACAAAAAAACAGACAAAAGTTCAATTGCATCATGTAATCATTTATTTTATTAACACTTTCAGCAGATTAATCAGTGCTTAATAATATTGAATAAAACAATCCAGTTATAACACATTTTACCAGCAAACAAGGCTGACCATTGTATGTTGAGCTCATCAGATACTCTGGGTACGGCTATGCCGCATAATGTCCCTTAATGCTCACAATTATTGCAGTAATAACAGTAAAACATTTTATGGATGGATGGCCACCAGGCTCCAGGAATAGAAAACAGAGACTGCATTAATGGTCACCGAATGAAAACCAGCAGTAAAAAACCACATTAACAACAGACCTTGTATATTATATCAAAGAGTGTACAAGTGCATAAGCATGTGTCCATAGTTTGCAAACCCTAATGCATTGAGCAGACACCTGCAAAATAAGGATGAAGCAAACTATTTTGAAAGTTTAGATAAAAATACTCCCTGATACATGCATGACTATGATTGAAAATCATTAAAAGTAGATGTATGTTTATGTATGATATCCCAATATTAATGTATTTCAGATATTTTTCACAAATATATTTCATTCAAAGGAACACAACTCTTTGTAGCTTACAACATATAATAAAGTGTCACCAGCCTACAATCTTTTAAACTTTGGAGAGGTATCTACAAGTTAATAGTTGACTCAATAAGGACCTAATGGTTATTTTTTGGAATGTGCTAATGCATTATATCCTACCACTTTGCAAGATATTTAAGTAAAAACTTGAAGGTAAGTATTAAAAAAAAATTATCGTCACTTGTGAGGAGCATTATGTTCAATGGTCCCTTGTTCTTCCCAATTTCATGCCATGTGATGATTATTTGGTGACGGTTTACAGCACTATTAATACTGTAAGGTCATTGCAGTGCCAGGAGTTTGACCAGGAAAATAGTGACACACAGAAATATGTAGAAGGTGCAGATCATATCAGAGTGCCCGCCAAAAATCCGCATGTAATCTGACTTCCTTCCAGTTCAAGAAAGTTAAAACCCCCAAAACAGTGATGTGATTGGACTCTGACACAGACTTCGTGCTTCATTCCATTTTGGGGCTGACAATCTCGTGCTACAGGGAACTGGGCGTGGTAAAAGAGCTAATAGCTCTGTATGGGCAGCTGGTAGAAGGCTGACTTGTCCATCTGCTTGACCTCCACCTCCTTGAAGTGGACGCTGTGCTCCCGGGTCAGAGGGCGCTCGCTGGAAGAATCAGCCGCTGGAGAAAAAGTATGTGTATAATAATGATAATGATTGCATTTTAATAGCGCATTATATTTGCTGGAAAGCAGGCTATAGGCGCCTTACAGCCTACTATTTACAATTAAGTGCCATTTACTTCCAACAACTAGAAAGAAAGAGAGAGAGAGCATTTAAAAACACAAAATACTGAATGCGAGGCACATGTTTTGATGGGTTTCTTTTCAATTGAAAGTAGATTGGGACTAAACTTTCCAAGTTTGTAGTACTGGGCCTTTAACTCATTTCTGTCCAAATTTGTGACATGTTTTATTTTCCTTCAAATGTGATGATATCAATTCTGTAATCTGTTCACTTCCTGTTTTATCCCTGTCACCCTGTTGTGTGAATGTCGCACTTGATGTCATATATATATATTGCTGTAATGATTTATCTCTCCTCTAGCTTGCTATCATTCAGTCTATGGTGTCCATCACTTACATAACAATTTTGCTTATTAAAGCCCAGACTTCCAATACATGGCTTTATGTTTATTGATTCAAAGAAGGCTACTTCCAATAATAATATGTGAATTTTTGTATGTCAAGTCTCGTTTGTAATTAAGGATAGGAGGAAAGAATATTCAATATCAAATAGCTAAAGCACAACGCTGATGGCAAGAAGAATGCACTTGAAAATAACAAATTAAACTCATGAAAAAGATTATTTCAAAACGGACCCGAAATAAAATAAAACAGAACAAGAATTGTTCAAAGGAAAAACAACAGCGAAACATAGCTTACCAAAACATATTACATGTAATATCATATAGTTTTGAAAATTTCCTGAATAAATATTTCAACGCAAACAGAAGGCAGAGAATGTGCTCAAGAACAGGCTGAAGCTACTTCGGGCATTGTGTGCAATTAGATTGGCATGTGAGACCACAATCGTTTCCAGTCTGTGGAGGAATAAAGAACAGAGTCTCTGTCTGGGAGTGAAATAATACAATATATTCAACTCTTGCAGCTTTGAAAACCTTTAGTAGCTTATGACAATACTAGATTCTCTTTTCACATACTTGTAACCCTGAATGACTTCCTCTGTGTATTTTGATACTGTATTAATGGGTTTTTTCTCGTGGATGTTTTTTTCTCAAAATTGAGACAAACCATTTTTGCGAGGTTTTAATTTTTGCAAATTTCTCAGTTACTAGTAACAAGATAATATCATAGTAAGCAAAGAAAGAAGAAGGAAAAATTAGAATCACGCGAAAAACCCCCATTAATACAGTATTGTAGCAGAACAGCAAACATGGCAGTCTATATGGCAGTTGTAGTTGTAGGCCAATGCACTAGACAGACACTGTCACTAAGCATGGTTTTGTAAATTGTATGCTAATCTGTATTATATTATACAGCAGACTCCACTTGGGCAAATTTTATTAAGTTTCTTCTTCTTTTTTAAATTCTTATGCTGGGTTCCTTTTTCTCTTTTGTTTACTTTTCTTTTGAGATTTTACAGTACTGTTGAAACTGAAAACTCATGTCCAAAAGGAAATTATGGATTTGGACAAAAGTAACACTTAGAAAGAAGGGGAAGGGTGAGCTTCTTCTTTAAGGTATGGTAGGCCTACATAAAAGACAACAACAGCAATAATTTAACTTCAAAAGGTTTGATAACTTTTCCCCAACCTTCAGTGACATTAATGTATCCCTAGCCGACTAACCACAAACAATGTGATTTGAATACTAGATCTAGCAAGTAGATTAGGACATCTAAAAAGACATAGAAAGATCTGGAAGGAGCAGGCCACACCAGAGTGCCCGCAAACAACCATGAGCCATTCTTAAATAGAAATAGAGATTTAGCATTTATTATGAAACTTACGCAATTCCGAAGGCACGTCTGTCGTGTTAGTCAAATGGCTTGGCTCTGATTGAAGTTTCTGAGGAGGTTCTGGCCGGCGCACACAGCGGTCTCCGAGAGTTGGCTTGATTCCAAACCTGGAGGGCTCATCTATCCGCTCTTGGCGTCGGTGTTCAATGTGGTCGTTGATGATTTTCTGCGACTGTGGGTGGCAAATAGGAGCGGATGTGAAATCTCTATCACTGGGTGATGTAACATAGATTGTATAGCGCATAGAGTCTGCTTTCCAGCGGGGATTGCGCTAAATAAATTCAGTCCATTATTTTCCATTTTTGTTATTAGTAGGCTTACTCACTGGTTACAAATCATTGAGCTGATAACTTTACAGAGTTGAAAGGACGTTAAACCCTAAACAAACAAACATACATACAAAACCTTTGGCTGATAATAATCTCTCTACACTTGTGTGACAGCAGAGGGTCTATATTTTGAGAGGAACAACGGCCTGTGACATCATGGCACTGCAAGCATGGCCGCGGACTACAACAACCAAGCGTGGCGATCATCATTCACACTTGCCGCATTAATGATCATGATGCTTCCAAAATGGCCGAAGTGCGACCTAGGTCATTATGAAATAAGCCCATTAAATAATTCCCCACATCATAGTGCATCATTTGGTATTACTTGTTCAACTGTTTTTCAAAATTAAAATGTTTCCATGATGTTTTCTCTTGTACCGGTAACATAGAGTCGGGCCAAATAAGTTTTCCCCCATAATCTCATAAGTACAAAAAATGAGTTAGGCCATATTGGAAGCACCATGACAATAATTTTCTTTTGATATCCGCGCTTCGATTGGCCCAGATTCGCCTTTAGAGGCCTCGTTTCTCCTCTCAAAATACAGGCTCTCTGTTGTCAGTTACAGAACTTCCCGCTATGTTGACAAAAAGAAGAAAAAAAAAGGAAAGTTCTTTGGTGGAGCTGATGAAGTCAATGAGATTGAAAGACAGCACAACAAAAGGCAACTAAATGTACATTGTAATTCTTTCTGACAGTAGAGGAAAATGAAAAGCAACTTTTGAAACCCAGCCAAAGAAAGTAAGACACGACAGAAAGTTAGAACCTCAAAACATAAATAATTAAAACATCAAATCTTCTGCCTGATTTGAACTCACTTTTATGTTAACGCTCCTCTTTAATTAATCCATCAAATTATGCATACCACTTATGAAAATAATACATGCATATCAATTTCGGAGGTAAAGTGTGCCCTCTAGTTATACAAAGTTGTGTTTTAGGTGAGTATTAACGGAGCTTTGAGAGGTTTCCTTTCCACTAGAGTGTACACATAGTATAAAACAACAATGTCCAACATGCAATTAGCAAAGATCGCCGTTTTCTCTTTTTAAGACACCATGCTTCCACATGTAATGTAGGCCTACATCCAAGATCACTGGCCAAGCACAGTTCGATCTCGATCGCGGACGATCTGCGTTCTTTTCTGCTGGGTTTTCCCCCTCTCAGTCCGGGTTGGTTCTGACAGACAGGGTTGAAGCAGCCCGTCTCTTAAATGGCCTTACAGTGTTGCAGGGGACGTAAAACTGGTAACCAAATCAAAACAGTGTCTACACAACACTAACTCTTGACTTGCATCTATGGTGTAATTGTTCTTAGACTTTTCGTCTGTCACGCAGAAGACAGAAGTTCGATCCGACGATGGACGAATATTTCCATCTCTCTGCTGGGATAGGCCTACAGCGCCAGTAGGCTACCTCTCTCAGCTCGAGTTGGCCCTGACAGGCACAGTAAAAAAAAGCTCGCCTCCTAAATACCTTCACAGTATCACAAGGGGCGTAAAACAACAACAAACACCCCACCAACAACAAATCAACTCCTGAGAAGCACAGAATCATGTGCGCTTTTTTTTTTTTTTTTTGTGGTCAAGGGGGTGGGGGGGGGGGGTGTTTTAAA